>CM077516.1:40868959-41113967 GCA_039654895.1 Mongoloraphidia duomilia | reverse complement strand
ATATTTTTAATTAAATTACTTCTAATTTTCAAATAATGACTCATTAAACACTTGAAAAAGTTTAAATGGTTATTTGGGCCCTATATGCTCTGATTCCAACAGGTACGTTTCGTCATTTTTTTATTTTAGACAATTCTAAAATTTGTGTAAGAAGGATCGACACTAGAAATCTGAATTGCTTCTCAAATTAAAGTAAGTTAATGACTTCTATTGATTTTTGAATAACTTTTGAAATTGAAAAACTCATTTGATTTTTGTTTTCGTCTGTTTTTAAAAATAATTTGTCGTCGCATCCACTGTCAATTTTCGGGGAACTCCATCGAATTGGAATTTCTATATTTAATCGACACTGGAAATCTGAATTGTCTCGCTGTTCAAATTAAAGTAAATTTAGTATGTAAGAAAATTTTATAGCTTTCAGAAAAACGGAATGTGGTATAATTAGGTTAGGTCAAGCTTAAAATGCTCCTTGGATCACATTTCAAAAATGAGCTTTTTTAATCATAATGTTTTTAATCATTTGTCGTCGCATCCAGGGTCAATTATCAGGGAACTGAGACACCATCGAATTGAAATTTCTATTGAATCGACACTGCAAATCTGAATTAGCTCGCTGTTCAAATTAAAGTAAATTTAGTATGTAAGAAAATTTTATTGCTTTTAGAAAAACGGAATGTGGTATAATTAGGTTAGGTCAAGCTTAAAATGCTCCCTGGATCACATTTGAAAAATGAGCTTGTTTAATCATAATGTTTTTAATCAAGTTAGTAGGTGATTGTTCAACAAACTTTTTCGATGCATTTTTTTCTGTAACAAAGATTTTGATCATTACGTAAACAAATTTTAAATGTACAGTCAATGAATTTACGATAAAGAGAAAATTTGCAACTGTTTTGATTATCAAAATTACCTCAAAAACAGATAGCGATAGCCATGAAACTTGAACAAAATGATTAGAAATTATTCTGACAGCTAAAACGTCATCATTTTGTTCAAGAAAGGAAATATTGTATTTTTAAATCGAATCACATTATACAGTGAAAATGACTATCCTTTTACATTTAAAAGACGTCAATTCCCAATTAAATTAGCATTCGTAATGACGATAAATAAGGCAAGGACAGACTTTCAAAAAAATAGGTATTTATCTTTTAAGAGATGTTTTCACACATAGTCAACTTTATGTAGCTATGTCAAGAGTACGTTCGAAACATGGAATAAGAATTTATACGATTGATGGTCGAAAAAAATAAAAAACTACGTATTTAGAGAAATGTTCAATTAATTCATTTAAAACGCAAACTATCAAAATTAAGAATTTTTAGTTACTACGCATAATGGTTCTGGAACTATCTTAAAATTGACTTGAACGCATATTGAGCTACATTAGTTTATAGCAAACCCAGTCGGACACACATAAAAAACAACTTTAAAATATTTCTAGAACTGTTCTGTACAACAGCCAAAAACCGTTATTATTCAATTGAATCAAACAAGTATTAAAGATACCAATATACATCGTGATCACCGTTTATATTACACACATTTTTTAAAATTCACGAAGAAATTTAGACAACTAATTTAAATAAGGTAATAAGTAAACAGAATAGGTAATAATATCTCTACCACAAAAAATATAAAAAAATCTGTAAATCGGTTGACCCTGCAGGCCATCCCTGGAACTTCCCGCTATTTTCAACCACTTTGAGTTCGAAGCACTTGATAATATACCTGCTGATAACAACACTATTTTTATTTTTGAAAAGCTGTAACTTTTGAACGTGTCGTTTGATTTTGATTTTTCAAACGTTATTCAATGCGGCTTTTTTCACACAAAAACTGATAAATAAAAAAAATCGCGCAGTTAAAAAATGTTACAGTTATCTTCAAAAAACATTTTTTTTTTTTGAACTTTTTAAAGGCTATAACTTTTGAACACATTGATCGATTTTGATCTTTAAAACGGCATTCGACACAGTTTTTTAAGCTCTAAAAATATTGTAAGAGGTGCAAAATCGATTGGTTGAGAAATCTCGAAGTTATTTTGAAAAAACACTTTTTTCGAAATCTGTTGACTACGATATCTCTCGAACGGATTAACCGATTTTGATCCGCTTAGCGGCATTCGACGCAGTTTTATGAGGAGAAGAGCTGATTAGATTATGAAATTAATCGGTACAATATTCTAGAAGTTATTTTGAAAAAACATCGTTTAAACAACTTTTTTTTTCGTTTTTTTTTGGAATTTCTCAAAATCTATTGGGCCGAATCGGTTCAAATTTTCAGGAAATCTAAGTTTAGTGGAACCGTTTCGAATGCCGCAAATCGCGATTTGATCGGTCAAGCCGTTCAAAAGTTATGAGAGGTTTACATACATACCCACGCTCAGAGGCATACTGACATCATCGTAAAAATAGTAAGAATAGCTTCCTGGGATTACAAAACGTCGAGATCTGATGAAAACTCGATTTTCGAAAATCGGAGTGAAATTGATAACTTCCCTATTTTTGAAAATTTTCAATTTTCTTAGCGGGAAGTTAAAAATTTTGAATTGATAGAAAATTTAATATGATAATATCACTCAATACAATTGTTTTCTGCTATAGGGATCGCGCGAGAACTGTAGAGGCAGCACTACTGCCGAAAGTAGAGCTCTCTAGCGTTGAATTAGATCTATGCCTAATCGTATGAGAGATGTTATTAGGGCAAGAGGGAGTCATCCTAATTATTAAAAATCAAGAGTTAATTTAGATCTTTGTTAATAAACCATACTTCTTTTAGTAATAAAAAAAGTTAATTTGTTTCATGCAATAATTTCACAATTTTAAGCCTAAGAAGCCGAAATAAATTTAATAAACTTAGACTAATATCGAAGCATATTAAATTGTCTTTCAAACAGCATATAGTCTTTTCTGATCTGATGAATAGTTCCTTAAAAAAATATAGTTAAAGTCAAAAGTTAACAGTGGGCCGATTTCTATGCACGCAAGTGTATATGATACTGAAAATACTAATAATCTGGTAATTTTTTCATTTTTTACAAGTTACATTAAATGCTCATTTCCACTAATTATTTCTTTCTCTAGATATTTTTATCTGATAACCTTCAATTTTTTTCTGTGTTAAATTTAATAGATATACACTTACGTGCATAGAAATCGGCCCACTGTTAACATTTGACTTTAACTATATTTTTTAAGGAACTATTCAACAAATCAAAAAAGACTATATGCTGTTTGAAAGACAATTTAATATGTTTCGATATTAGTTTAAATTTTTAAAATTTATTTCGGCCTCTTAGGCTTAAAATTGTGAAATTAATGCATGAAACAAATTTACTTTTTTTATTACTTAAAAAGTACGGTTTATTGACAATAATATTATCTAAATCAACTCTTGCTTTTTAATAATTAGGATGACTCCCTCTTGCCCTAATAACATCTCTCATACGATATGGCATAGATCTAATCAAGTTCAATATTGTTTCTTGTGGGATGTTAAGCGAATCTTCTTCTACTGCAACAATAAGCTGTGGGATCGAGATTGAGGTACGAATTCTTCGTTTCAGCTCATTCCATAATTGTTCGATTGGGTTTAGGTAGGGACTGCATGCTGGCCACTCCATAACCCGAAAACCGATTTCTGTAAAGTAATCTTGCACGAATCTTGCGGTGTGCGGCCTTGCATTATCAGTCATAAAATTTAATTCGTCACCAATGTAGTCGACGAGGGGTGCATATTAATCAGTGGACAGTCAGACGAAGATTGTAGGAAAGTAACCTGATCTCTAAAACACCTGCAATTTGTCCGAAAATTAACCCAGCTTATCGTCAAGCACGCCTGCGTTTTGCACGAAATCATCTGAATTGGAACAGTGGGAGTCTTTTCTGTTCTCGATGAGACCAGGATATGCCTCTATGGTAGCGACCGAAGAAGAGAAGTGTGTCAGAGACCAAGAGAGCAATTTTCAGAATGCTGCATTGAAGAGCGGATAACTTGTGGAGATGTTTCCTGCATGATCTGGGGTGCAATTTCTTTTATTCGTTGGGACGACCATGGTCAGGGGAAAGGAGGTTTAACGGGTGCACACCGCAAGATTCGTGCAAGATTACACTACAGAAGTCGGTTTTCGGGTTATAGAGTGGCCAGAATGCAGTCCCGACCTAAACCCAATCGAACATTTATTGGATGAGCTGAAACGAAGAATTTGTGCCCCAACCTCGATCCCACAGCTTATTGTTGCAGTAAAAGATAAGCTTAACATCCCACAAGAAACAATATAGAACTTGATTAGATCTATGCCTAATCGTATGAGAGATGTTATCAGGGCAAGAGGGGTCATCCTAATTGTGAAAAATCAAGAATTAATTTAGATAATTGTCAATAAACCATACTTCTTTTAGTAGTAAAGAAAAATTAATTTGTTTCATGCATTAATTTCACAAATTATTTTAAGCCTAAGAAGCCGAAATAAAATTATTAAATTTAGACTAATATCGAAGCAAATTAAATTGTCTTTCAAACAGCATAATATAGTTTTTTTTGATTTGATGGATAGTTCCGAAAAAAATATAGTTGAAGTCAAAAGTTAACAGTGGGCCGATTTCTATGCACGCAAGTGTATATAAAATAACAATTTATTTAATTTTTAGTTTAAATATTTCATATACACGTAATTTTTCACTGCATTTTTCTACTGTTTACGTTTATAGGTTATCCATACAGTGTTTAATGAGCTTTCTGGAAAACGATAAAATTTCACTTGTGTAAACTATTTTTTTTTTTTGATATTTGAACAGCTACGATATGATAATATCACTCAATACAATGTCTTTTGCGCGCGCGTAGCGCGTGCCTCAACTCTACTAGTGTACTAAAATACACAGCAACCACATTTTGAAGTTGAGCCAATTTTTGCGTGTCAAGTATTAGTCTATAGTATGTGCTACCCTCCAAATACTTCAGAGTTAAATTTAATTATACAGTATACAGGGTGTTAGCTGAAATAGCTGGAAAATGCAAAACTTTAACTTACCTTATGTCAATTTTTTTAAGTAGCACACCCTGTATATCTTTAGGCATGACGTACGTGAATAGAGCTCGCTTTCCTCTACACATTTTATACCTAAAAATATACAGGGTGTTCTACTTAAATCTTTTTTGAATAGCACACCCTGTATATAATTCGAGATAAAATGTGTAGAGGAAAGCGTGGCCTATATTCACATACCTAAAGATATACAGGGTGTGCTACTTAAAAAAATTGATTTAAAGTAAGTTAAATTTATGCATTTTCCAACTATTGCCACGAACACCCTGTATATTTAAATTCAACTCTGAAGTATCTGGCGGGCAGCACATGCTATGGACTAAATACTTGATATGCAAAAATTGACTCAACTTGAAAAATGTGGTTGGTGTGTATTTTAGTAGTACATAACGAAAATGTAGAATTTTGCAGAAAAAGTTGAACATTTTTGCAACGTCCCAACGGAATTTCAAAAATGGCACCCTTTTATTCAGGCCTCCGAATGGACAAAGAGATGACTTGAAAATATACAGGGTGTTCTAACTTTAAAAATACAAGTCATTTGTACCATGACTACATTTAACACCCTGTATAGCTAAAAATAATTTTAAAGTATAGTGCTCTTATTCCAATCTAACTCTTATTAAAAACTTTTTTTTTAATGCTCATAATAAATGAGATATCGCCCGAGACATTTTTAGTCACTCACCTATAGATATAGATTTGTAATATTATATCGATGATGTTTAAGGTTGTTCGCGCATTAAAACAAGGTATAGATAACGAGCTGAATTTTTAATAGGTATGTTATTAATCGATATTAAATATACAGGGTGTCCACGGCGACGTTGGCTAACATGGGTATCTTTGTTATTAGTGGGGATAGAAAGTCGGTTAAATGGGCAAAGTAGTGCAGAACTATGTACTCATTAACGTGTAATGGACAGGTTCGGTTTACTCTCCAGATACTTCAAACACGTCGTTAGACAGTCAACACTTGTTCTTTATTTTACAATCTTCTTATACATAGTGCTTACGTCTAATTGCTATGTACACACACTATCCTACACTATTCTAATACATAGTGCTTACCCTTCAGATATATTCACACTATCCTTATATATACACCTTATCCTAATATATACAGTCTACTCTCCCCTACTACTCTAGGTTAGTAAACACTGCTTACATCATTTGCTACAATACTTCGGAATGCTTACTGTCAGCACATTCCACAAATAATAATAAACAGTATTTATTGATTGTTTACCAAACTAATATAATATTACTAATTACTACACTACACCTTCCCCGAATTTTTTAAAATAAAACATATCTACGAGATGTGTTTTGTTTTTACAAAACTAATATAATATTACTACATTACTACACTATATTTATGTCTTTGACAACTTTTACATTTTTTTTTTACGAAATTTGTTACATCTTTAAAAAAATTAGTACATTTTTATATTATTTACCATTCTATGTATACCTGCATGTCCACTGGTTGATAATAATTGAAAATCATTTAACATTAACTTCTTTGTATCTTTGTCATTTACTCGTTGTGCTCCTTTACAATATATATTTTGAGTTATTTCCTATCGCACTTGCTAAATTTTTCACTATATATTCATTTTCATTATTTATGCTAATATATATTTCTGTAATATTCACTTCTTTACAACATTCTCCCAATTCTTTCGACAATACGTCTCGCGTGAGTGTCGATCAAGTAAAAGGGTTTATTAAAATCGATAAAAGAGACGGGACTTATTTAAAACATCATTCTTCCAATTCTCTCAACAATACGTCTCGCGTGAGTGCCGATCGAGAATTCATTAAAAAAAATCAAAACTACCCGCTCTAATTTATATTATTTGTCTAGCACAATTATTTTCAATCAACTTTCTTCTTTATTTTCATATCTTATTAAAAAAATCTCCTTTTTAAACTTATTACAGAAATACTCATTTAACATTTTCTGGCTATAACTCCATAATTTCATTAGTATGATTATTAATTGAATTCAAAAAATTAATTTATTCTCTATTCAATATTACAGACAAAGTGTTGTTATCAAAGTTTAAAATGCCCCCTTATCTTGTAAAAAAAAAAATTTTTTTTCCTCAAAACTCAATGCGTATCCCATGATAATTTCTTAAGTATATGAAATTTTCTTAGATACTTATGCATAAAATAAAGCTATCATATTCTCCAAATTTACAATATTCCCAAGAGTATTTGTCTGGAAAATGTTTATTTTACTTGTTATTTGATTTTCATTCTCACCTATCTTTCAACCAATTGAAATTATATTTTTACTAATTCAATTTAAAATTTCTGTCTCATATAATTTACTTCTTCACCTATTTTACATATTTTAATTGTTTATAATAAAAATTCCTTCAATAATCTAATTTTAATGCTTATATCGCAAAAAACATTTTTTCACTTACATTATACTTTTCTACGTATTTAATGTACTTATGTTAGTGTTTTTTTTTTTGCTTTTGTCGACGCGTCTATAATTTACAATAAATAAATAAAGAAATTTTTGCTGAGCGTTGTTTTGTCTATACTCGTAGTTATTATTACTAATTTGTATATAATTCTTAGCTAATCTATTAATTATTTTACGAACATTATTAACATTATTATAATTCCTAGCTAATCTATAAATTATTGTACGAACATTATTAACATTATTATAATTCTTAGCTAATCTATTAATTATTTTACGAATATTATTAACATTATATTATTATTATTATTATATTTTTTATACCTGACTATCTTCGTTCACTTGCGCTGTTGAAGTAATATTGATCCATAGCTAGTAGTCTCTCAGTTGTTGTCACTTGCCGGCTTATGAACTGCCTCTTTTTGCGTTTCTTCTTGGCTCCCATGTTGTCCAATTTTAACGATTAAATCTTCAGATTTCCATGTTGTACTGTACCCGTTTGGCACAACTGGCAAGGATCGCCATGTAATGGACAGGTTCGGTTTACTCTCCAGATACTTCAAACACGTCGTTAGACAGTCAACACTTGTTCTTTATTTTACAATCTTCTTATACATAGTGCTTACGTCTAATTGCTATGTACACACACTATCCTACACTATTCTAATACATAGTGCTTACCCTTCAGATATATTCACACTATCCTTATATATACACCTTATCCTAATATATACAGTCTACTCTCCCCTACTACTCTAGGTTAGTAAACACTGCTTACATCATTTGCTACAATACTTCGGAATGCTTACTGTCAGCACATTCCACAAATAATAATAAACAGTATTTATTGATTGTTTACCAAACTAATATAATATTACTAATTACTACACTACAAACGTCCCATCGAAAAAACCATTGAATTTTGGGACACTATGGATTTATTTAGAAAATAGTGAAAATTGCCGTTTTTGAAAACTGGCCATAACTTTTTTATTTATGAAGATATTTGAAAATTTCTTGATAATTATTGATAATTATTTTTTGATAACTTTTTAGGATCTTTCCAGTGACGTAGGTTTAATTTTTTTATATTCACTACATAATCAGATATTGACATGAACCTTGGTTTTTCTTATAGGCGTCATTTTGGATTTTTAAATATTCGAATTCTGCTTATTTTTCTGATTAATTTGGTGTATCACATGCCACATTTAAAAAATTTGCAACTAACGTCCCATATAGTCCAGTCACGAGAGATTAAAACGGGGGGTCCACCTTGCGTTTTGAGCAGCAAATGATTTTATTTTTTTGTGTCCTCAAGCATATTTAAGAGATGTCAAATCAAAGTTTGCGACCTCTAAAACAGGGCGGGGGAGTTTTGGTGGGCTAAAAACCACGATTTTTTTGCACTTTTTCCGGTTTTTTGCTTATAACATAAAAACGGCTGGTCCTATCGAAAAAATGGTCCTATTCAAAATTAAAGGGCACAAAATTTACTTCAAAACGCACTAGTCAAATATGTTTTTATTCCGATTTTTACTGACTCTACAGAACTTAGAAAAACAAAATAAAAAATTCGACTGATGACCAGTCCTATACTTCCCACCTAGTAAATATTTGCAAAAAATAAACACTCTTTTTTTTTATTCTTTGACTAGGCCCAAATAACCTTATCTGTTGGTGGTCTTTAAAACACAATTTAATTTTTATTCTTTGAAAAAAGCATGGCCCTCTTTTTTGTTTGGTGATCTACTGATGGCTAGCTTAATATAGCAAAAATCATGGTTACCTTGATTTACGTACAATTTTTATTTTTTTTAGTAAAATATTTTTTTTCTCGAAAACTATACATTTTAGAGAAAAAAAATATTTACATTTTTTTCATATTATAACATCTAGAATTCATTTATATTTTTTTACCTATGTTAATACGTGACATTGAGAACGTTTTTTTTGAATATCTCAGGATCCACTGAACCGATTTGACTCAAAATCTAATCAGATCTAAGTTAAAGGCTGATAAACACAATAGAACAATCGGCATGCCCGTATGTTGTTCCGTTCTTAAGATATCGAAGGCGAAAAATTGACCACATACACACACACATACACACACACACACACACACACACACACACACACACACACACACACACACACACACACACATACAGACATCAGTCAGAAAATGATCTTAAACGATCGCTAGGGTCTCAAAACGTGAAATCTGTTAAAATTTCGAAATATTTTTTTCGGACTGAATCCATTACTTCCCTACCATAGTAGAGGTGGGAAGTAAAAATAAACTCTTTTTTGTTTGAAGGCGCTAATCTGAGGAACTATAAGTCCGATTAAAAAAATTTTTTTTTTGTTAGATAGCCCGTTTATTGAGGAAGGTTATAGGATAAACAAGTTTTTTTTAAATTTAACCCCAAAGGGGGTAAAACGTAGGTGTAAGATTTTTTGTAATAACAAAAAATTTTACACCCCCGTTTTACCCCCTTTGGGAATGACTTAAAAAAAACTCGAATAGCCTATAATATTCCTTAATAAACGGGCTATCTAACAATTTTTTTTTTTAAATCGGACTTGTAGTTCCTGAGATCAGCGCGTTCAAACAAAAAAAGAGTTTAATTTTTTTTTGTTTGAACGCGCTAATCTCAGGAACTACCAGTCCGATTTAAAAAAAAATGTTTAGTTAGATACCCCGTTAATTAAGGAAGGTTATAGGTTATTCGAGTTTTTCAATAGTTAAAAGCTTGAAAAAATGCTTTTTTTTCATTTTGGTAAATTTTGGCGATTTTCTAAGTTCTGCAGAGCCGGTAAAAATGGTTACAGAAACATATTTGACTAGTGCATTTTGAAGTACATTTTGTGCCCTTTAATTTTAAATAGGACCATTTTTTCGATAGGACCGGTCGTTTCCATGTTATAAGCAAAAAACCGAAAAAAGTGCAAAAAATCGTGGTTTTTAGTCCACCAAAACTCCCCCGCCCTCTTTTAGAGGTCGCAAATTAGGATTTGACATCTCCTAAACATGCTTGAGGATACAAAAAAATAAAATCAATTGCTGCACAAAACGCAAGGTGGACTTCCTCTCGTGACTGGACTAATATTAGACACATTAAAAACAACTAACAGTCAAATTACAAATTATTAAGTAGAGCGAAATTTTGAAGTGTAAAATTAATAATTAATCGTAGTTTAGCATAACTGAATTATAATTTGACTGTTAGTTGTTTGTATTGTGTCTCTGATATGGGACGTTAATTGCAAATGTTTTAAATGCGGCATGTGATACACCAAATTAATCAGAAAAATAATCAGAATTCGAATATCTAAAAATCCAAATATCGGATTATGTAGTGACTATAAAAAAATTAAACCTACACCACTGGAAAGATCTTAAAAAGTTATCAAAAGATGGTTAAAGAAATTTTCAGATATCTTCATAAATAAAAAAGTTATGGCCAGTTTTCAAAAACGGCAATTTTTAGTATTTTCTAAATAAATCCATAGTGTGTCAAAATTCAATTGTTCTTTCGACGGGACGTTAATGAGCACATAATTTTGCACTACTTTGCCCATTTAACCGACTTTCTATCTCCACAAATAACAAAGATACCCATGTTAGCCAACGTCGCCCTGGACACCCTGTATATAATTTAATTTTTTGAGTAAGATCTGACGTGTAGTGTTTGTGTAATTAATTTTTAAAAACTGAATATTTAACATGTAGACAGTAGGCAATTTCGTTTAAAACGCAATTTTTTCGTACATTTTTCATATAATTCAACTACAACTGCTATATTGATTAAAATCTAGAAAACTGGAGTTTATATTGATCCATTCTCGTAGATTATGTAAAAATTATAAAAAGAGTATTCCACCGTGTAAGTTTGGTTATATTTTAATTGAAATAATCGAAAATTGACTAAATTATTCGACATTTGGCAGCCATCTTAGCAAAGAATATGATGCATTCGTTTGTACGCTCAGATTGATCCGACCACTTTAATGCGTTCGAATTTACATTAATTTAACATTATTTTATATGCTATCTATATTTCTCTATCATGCGTTCGGATCAATTTGATTACAAAACATAATTTACCCTTGCAAATAATGTCAAATGATATTTACTTTTTATTGATCAATAATTATATGTAATTAAGTAAATCCGACTATAAGTGGTCTTAAGTAACATCTAAATTTCAGTTTTTAATTTACAGGTTTTTATTTTAGTACAAAAAAATTTTGGAGCATACAAGTAATTCAAGAATTACAAGGCGCGATATTCAAGTAGGTACTGTGTGTAAACGGTTTTATTGAACATAGGGAAATTAACACTGAGAATATTTATAATTTTGTAGTAGGCTATGAGCCATAAGACCTAATATAAATATGTATTGGATTACATAGAAAAAATAGTACAGTGAATTTTTTAAACAATTTTCCATAGCAACGGTTGACTATTAAGCGTTACTCGGAACCGGCTAAATAAAAAAGTCATGATGTGTCGTAAGACACCCGACAGAAGCTATGCTTTTTACGCATTGTATATAAAACCGAATTTATCAAAGATATAAATAATACAATTAAAAAGTTATTATTTGATCGCCATTTTAAAATCTGACGCCATTTTATTTTTTTGTGTCTTATTAAATTCTCAAATATCAATTTTCAAAAGGATCGGATAATTTTTACAAAGAAATATATACCTATGACCGCCATTTTAAAATATGACATCATTTTATTCTTTTGTGTCCTATAAAACTCGCAAATATTAATTTTCAAAAAGATCAGATCATTTTTGCAAAAAAGTACATATGGCCGCCATTTTGAAATCTGACGTCATTTTATTTTTTTGTGTTCTATGAAACTCTCAAATATCAATTTTCAAAAGGATCGGATAATTTTTACAAAAAAGTACATACGGCCGCCATTTTTAAATCTGACATCATTTTATTTTTTTGTGTCCTATGAAACTTTCAAATACCGATTTTCAAAAGGATCGGATAATTTTTACAAAAAAGTATATATGGCCGCCATTTTGAAATCTGACGTCATTTTATTTTTTGTGACCTATGAAACTTTCAAATATCAATTTTCAAAAGGATCGGATAATTTTTACAAAAAAGTACTTACGGCCGCCATTTTGAAATCTGACATCATTTTATTTTTTTGTGTCCTATGAAACTTTCAAATACTAATTTTCAAAAGGATCGGATAATTTTTACAAAAAAGTATATATGGCCGCCATTTTGAAATCTGACATCATTTTATTTTTTTGTGACCTATGAAACTCTCAAATATCAATTTTCAAAAGGATCGGATAATTTTTACAAAAATGTCCATACGGCCGACATTTTTAAATCTGACGTCATTTTATTTTTTTGTGTCTTATGAAACTCTCAAATATCAATTTTCAAAAGGATCGGATAATTTTTACAAAGGAGTACTACATATTTCCGCCATTTTGAAATATGACGTCATTTTATTTTTTTGTGTCCTATAAAACTCGCATATATCAATTTTCAAAGAGATCGGATAATTTTTACAAAAAAGTACATATTATGGCCGCCATTTTGAAATCTGACGCCATTTTATTTTTTTGTGTCCTATGAAACTTTCAAATACCGATTTTCAAAAGGATCGGATAATTTTTACAAAAAAGTATATATGGCCGCCATTTTGAAATCTGACGTCATTTTATTTTTTTGTGTTCTATGAAACTCTCAAATATCAATTTTCAAAATGATCGGATAATTTTTACAAAAAAGTACATACGGCCGCCATTTTGAAATCTGACGTCATTTTATTTTTTTGTGTCCTGTGAAGCTCTCAAATATCAATTTTCAAAAGGATCGTATAATTTTTAGAAAGAAGTTCTACATATTTCCGCCATTTTGAAATCTGACATCATTTTATTTTTTTGTGTCCTATAAAACTCGCAAATATCAATTTTCAAAAGGATCGGATAATTTTTACAAAAAAGTATATATGGCCGCCATTTTGAAATCTGACGTCATTTTATTTTTTTGTGTTCTATGAAACTCTCAAATATCAATTTTCAAAAGGATCTGATAATTCTTACAAAAAAGTACATATGGCCGCCATTTTGAAATCTGACATCATTTAATTTTTTTGTGTGCTATAAAACTCTCAAATATTAATTTTCAAAAGAATCGGATAATGTTTACAAAAAAGTACATATGGCCGCCATTTTGAAATCTGACGCCATTTTATTTTTTTGTGTCCTATAAAACTCTCAAATATTAATTTTCAAAAGGATCTAATAATTTTTAGTGTGCTTTATTTCCTTAGTCTGATTTTATTACATTTATCCGAAACGTTACCGGAGAAAGACCTTTTGCCTGTGAAAATTCAAAAGTACGATTTGCACCTGGACGAACTCGGGCTGGTTACCATAATATTGTATTGTCACCGGAGCTACACATGTATGCAAAATTTCAACTCAATCGAATCATGGGAAGTGGGTAAAAATTCAAAAGTACGATTTACACCCGGACGAAAGCCGGGCCGGTCAGCTAGTTACCATAATATTGTATTGTCACCGGAGCTACACATGTGTGCAAAATTTCAACTCAATCGGATCATAGGAAGTGGGTGAAAATTCAAAAGTATGATTTACACCCGGACGAAAGCCGGGCCGGTCAGCTAGTTACCATAATATTGTATTGTCACCGGAGCTACACATGTGTGCAAAATTTCAACTCAATCGATCGCAAGATTTGTAACAAATATACGGGATCAAGCTAAATAAAACCACCGTTTAAAAAACAAAGCATCTACAACCTACTTATTTTTGCGTGATGCCAGAACATAGTTTTTATTTGAGAATCAGTTCGGTTGCTTTTGCGTGATGCCAGAATATTTTAAAACTCGCAGTCGCATAAGAGGTTATTTACTTGAAAAAAATCATGTAAATCGGATCAGTGGTTCTCGAGTTATAAGCGTACAAAGGGACATAGAGACAGAGAAAATCAAATTGTTCGGGAAGGTATGATGAACGTCGAGAAATTTTGGTCCGATCCGATCGACGTCAATAATTAGTTACACGTCATTTTAACTCAGTAGGCCAGGGTTTTTAAACTTAAATTCAAACATCAGCAGTCAAAAAATTGAATAACTATATTTAAATAATGCAATATAAGATAGAGCATACGCTATCTTCCAATATCCATATCACACTGTGCAACAGACAAGGACAACCGAAACAAGTTCGCGATTTATTAGATAAAGTCGCATTTATTTAGTTCAATAATCATAAAAATCTGTATAAAAAAACTGTTTTGACACAATATTATACATGAAATCTATCTAAAATTTTCTGCTCTTTCGTTTAAGACAGGTTTCGAATCGATCTGCCCCCAGGGGGAACATTGGAATGTCGTTGTTTATCGCAATTGCATTACAATGTTCTTTGGGAATTGGCGAACCCAGGGAAACCCGAGCACGCACCAGTCGGTTGTGTACCCGGCTGGGTGATTCATTTAGGGACTATTATGAAGGAAGGACAGTCGCAACTTTTTTCTTCTTCTGTTCTTCCCTCTTTTTTGTTGTTGATAGCGGTCTTGTCCCTCCGTTATGGGTACACTTTTGTTGCTGTCCTTTGTTTGTAGTAGTCCCTAATAGTACACCTGCGTGTTTGCCGTGCGCGGTGACCCGTAAGGCGGAAAAGAGGATCCTGGCAGTTGAGGTTCGCCTGGGTGCACCAACACACTGCTTTGGCCTCCGCTTCGCTGTAAACGGGCGGCTAGACCTAACCCAGTCTAGTCAATCGGCTAACGTCGTGTTTATTTAGTATTCCGGCGGGGTGAGCCAGTGTCTTTTGATGGAGTGGCGCCGTCTCTTGAGCTGACTATATCACCGTGTAGCCCTGGCGCTCTGTACCGGTTTGCGGTCATCGTCCCCTTGTTGGGCTCCGTGGTGGGCGGGGAGCACGGTTGATGAATATAATAAAATTATTATGGAAAATTTCCCCTCTTTAACCAGCCCTCCCTCTAAGAGAGGGCGTAAAGATGACAATTTAAATTTATTATTTGGTAATGATCTGGCGAATGTTACTCCTTGTAACAGATATTTGATAATGACTAAGGTAACTGGAAACTTCAACGGCGACAGTCCCTTTTACATTAATAAACATCTTGATGGCTTGTTTGGAACTTTTCCAAGTGTTAAAAAGTTGCGTGATGGATGTTTATTAATTGAAACAGCTTCACAGCATCAAGCTCATAAGGTATTGGCATGTACAAATATAAAAGGTGTGGATATGTGCACAGACGTACCAGTAAAAGTAGAACTGCATAAGCAGCTTAATTTCTCTAAGGGCATTATTTATTGTTTTGACCTGCTCAACTGTACTGTTGAAACAATAAAAGAGGAACTTAAAGACCAAGGTGTTACAGACGTATACAGAATTCACGCACGTAGAGACGGTCAATTAGTACCTACACCGTCTCATATTCTTACGTTCTGTACACCGCAGCCTCCGCCATCGATTAAAGCAGCCTTCTATTCTTTGAAAGTACGTCAGTATATACCATCTCCCTTACGTTGCTATAAATGTCAAAAGTTTGGACATTCACAGAATAACTGTAGCTTTCCTAGTCTCTGTGACAATTGCGGCCAACCTTTGCATGAAGATATTCCGTGCAAAAGGGTATCTCACTGCGTTAATTGCGACGGAACCCACTCTGCAAGATCTAGAGAATGTCCACAATACAAAGTGGAGTTCAAGATACAAGAAATAAGAACAACAGAAAAAATTTCTTTTGCAGAGGCCAAGCGCAAGTATCGTGAAACTGTCCCCTCTTTTACACGTTCCTTTGCAAACATTGCTGCCATTCCTGTCGTCAAAGTAGACATGTCAACACAGACATGTGACATGTCTACACAAACCGAAGTTTCCCCATCCAGTTCCAAAGTTGTTGTCAAGAAACAAAATAAAAATAAAAATAAAAAAAGTCCAGATAGATCGAGATCGCCAGTAAAGAAAATTACATCACCGGTAAAATCTCCGGTTAACAAGAATAAAAATGTATCTCCGGTAAAGAAAACTAAGGTTATCTTGAACCGGGATAATAGTCATACTATGACTATAACAAGGACACGCATCGACCATAGCAGCAGTGCAGACTCTGCTATGGACGAAAATATAAGCAGACCTCCTCATCATCGGTCTGATGCAGCGAGGAAAAAAATGAGGTAGCTCCTTATCACTAATTATCACATTCAATTTCTTACAGTGGAACATGAACGGTTTTTATATTCATTTCAGCGAATTAAAACTCCTCCTTAATGATCATAATGCTACTGCTATTAGTTTACAGGAAACACATTTGAAAGACACAAACACTCCGGTTCTTCGTGGTTTTACGATTTATCGTAAAGATAAACCATTCGTGGAACGTGCCAGTGGCGGAGTGGCAGTTTTAGTCCGAAACAATGTGTTTTCCGAAAATGTCCCATTACAATCTGACTTACAGGTCATCGCTGTCAGACTATATGCGCCGAATCCGGTAACTTTGTGTTCAATATACATTCCTCCAACAGAACAACCGACACTTGTAACCATTGCATCTCTTATAGATCAACTTCCACGCCCCTTTATCATCATGGGGGATTTTAATGCCCACAATCCCACTTGGGGTTCAAATCGTGTGGATGCTCGTGGAAGGCTAATGGAGACGTTGATTCTGAATAAAAACTTGGTCGTATTGAACACAGGTTCCAATACACATTTCTCGGCTGCAAATGGGACATTTTCCGCTATAGATCTTACTCTCTGCTCTTCTTCTATCGCCCCATCCTGTGAATGGGAAGTAAATGCCGATCTTTGTAGCAGTGACCATTTCCCAATCATTTGTCGTCTTCTTTCATTCCATGTGGATGAAAAACGCTCCCCGAAGTGGAAAATAAAAGACGCTAATTGGTCACACTTTCAGCAAGTGTTAAATGTCGGCGAAATGAACTTTGGCAATGTCGATGCTGCTGTAGAGCATTTCACGGATGCGGTCATCGAGGCGGCTTTAGCTGCAGTCCCACGCACGTCAACAACACCGCGACGTGTGCCTGTTCCCTGGTGGAATCAGGCTTGTCGGGATGCCATCCGTGAACGTCGTAAAGCTCTCCGTCGCTTCAAAAATAATATGACGGATGAAAATCGTGTACTTTTCATGCAAAAGCGTTCCATTGCCAGACGTATCATAGCAGAGAGTAAGAAGCAGTCATGGAGAGAGTTTGTTTCCACTGTAAGAAGTTCTACTCCCGCCCGCGAAGTGTGGGAGAAAATTCGGAGGATCTCTGGCAAACAGAGTTTCAATTACATTTCTGGATTGGTAATGGGAAATGACATAATTACGTCGCCTGATGATGTCGCTGATCACATGGGTTCATGCTATGCAAAAGTTTCGAGTTCTGCAAACTACTTAGAGAGTTTTTCTGCTCAGAAAAATCAAGCAGAACAAGTTGCATTAAACTTTTCCTCACAAAATGAGGAGAACTACAATGCACCTTTCTCCTCGTGGGAACTACAGTCGAGTTTGCATGATTGCCATGATACTTCTCCAGGATCTGACGATATCCATTACCAATTTTTGAAAAAGCTACCTCCCTCCGGATCTATATTCCTTCTCAAGATGTATAATTTAATATGGTACACCAATACGTTTCCTACCGCTTGGTGTAATTCTATTGTAGTGCCGTTGTTGAAGCCCGGTAAAGACCGAAAACAAGCATCAAGTTATCGTCCTGTTTCACTGACTAGCTGTTTGTCAAAACTTCTCGAACGTATGATCAACCGACGATTGGTTTGGATTCTTGAATTCAGACGATTGATCACGAATGCCCAGTGTGGCTTTCGGAAGCACCGTTCGACGATGGATCATTTAGTCAGGCTGGAGTCCGCAATACAGGACGCCTTTCTTAACAAACAGCACTTGATAGCGGTCTTTTTCGACCTAGAAAAGGCTTACGACACTACATGGCGGTACGGGATACTCCGAACATTACACAATTGGGGTATTAGAGGACATCTTGGGAATTTTATTAATAATTTTTTATTGGAGCGTTACTTCCAAGTCCGTATCGGCAACACTTTGTCTAGTGTCTTTGCACAGGAGAATGGTGTTCCACAGGGTTCGGTTCTTAGCGTCACCTTATTTTCCATCGCTATTAATGGCATAATTGACAGCATTCCATCGTCTGTAGAGTCATCGCTCTATGTTGACGACTTGGCGATCTACTGCTCGTCAAAGTACATTCGTACTGCACAACGTCATTTGCAGTTGGCCATTAATAGCATCCAGAACTGGACAACTAACAATGGGTTTAAATTTTCCGTTGGGAAAACCCAGTGTGTGCACTTTTGCCGCATTCGTAGTTGTTATCAGGAACCATTCTTATATCTTTATAATACGCTCATATCTGTGCAAGATACTGCCCGATTTTTAGGACTTACGTTTGACCGGTCGCTAAATTGGAAGGCTCATTTTAATATTTTAAAGAGGAAGTTGATGTCTTCCCTTAATATTTTAAAAATTTTATCCAGCACCACGTGGGGTGCAGACCGTACTGTTTTGCTGCGTATTTACCGTGCAGTCGTACGGTCTAAATTGGATTACGGTAGCATTGTGTACGACTCGGCGCGTGAGTCGTACATTAGGACGTTAAACGCTGTTCATCACGCCGGAATACGTTTGTCAACCGGAGCGTTCCGATCCAGTCCTGTTGTTAGCATTGCCGCTGAATGCGGAGAGCCTCCGCTGAACATCCGGCGGAAACGCAATATGCTATCCTACGTCTCTAAACTCCGTAGTCAACCTGATCACCCAACTTACAGTTGCGTATTTCAACCAAGGTTTTCTTCTCTGTATAGACGGAGAAGAAATGCAACACGTCCTCTCGGTATCAGGTTGACTCTTCTCCTAGATGAACTTCCGTTGGCCCTTCCTAGAACTCTTAAAGTCGGCCGTAATTCTGTACCCCCGTGGCTAATTCCTGAGCCCGTCATCGACATGTCACTTTCCATTCATCCTCGAAATACAACAACTCCAGAGCTCTATCGCCAGCTTTTCCTGGCATGGCTGGATCGGAATCGAGACTACCGTTCCGTTTACACGGATGGTTCAAAGTCTCTCGACCGAGTTGGTTGCGCGTTCGTCACCGATAACGACAGTTTTGGATACAAGTTGTCTCAAGAGTGCAGTATTTTTACTGCAGAGTTATATGCAATTTTGCAGGCTTTGAGACATGTGCACGGTCCGCACAAATATGTTATTTGCAGCGACTCTTTGAGTGCTCTACAGGCATTGCAGCGTTCCTATCCCAGCCACCCTCTTATTTGCTTAATCCAGGACAAATTGTACTCGTTGAAAAGAGGTGGAACCACTGTCCGGTTTTGTTGGGTTCCCGGCCACATGGGAATCGCTGGCAATGAATTAGCTGACACTGCAGCTAAAGACGCTGCAAATAACGGTCAGAGCGTGTTTTGCGTTATCGGTGATGACCTTAAGAACGTACTGATTTCAGCCGTGCAGCAGCTCTGGAAAAATGAATGGAGTGCTGTCGAGGAGAATAAGTTAAGAGCTATAAAATCTACAGTTGACCCATGGCTCACATCTTGCCGTCCCTCCAGGTGGGAGGAAGTGGTTCTTACACGGCTACGCATCGGTCACTGTAGACTAACCCATGGCTTTTTAATGGCTCGGGAGGACCCGCCCCTTTGTGAGACGTGTGACACTCGTGTTACCGTCTCGCACATTTTAATGGAGTGTGTCCAGTTTAGGGACACACGACAGCAGATCGGATTGTCAGGTGATCTGTCGATTGTTTTAGGAAATGATCCTGACAATGTCGATCTGCTGTTTCGATTTTTAAAAGAAACCGGTCTTGACCGGTTTATTTGATTTTATTTATTTATATACATTTAGGCTCATTTACAGCCTTTATGGTTTTTTCTTTATATCTTTCTGTATATTATATGACACATTTTATTTGTACTTATAACGATTTTATTTTATTGTGTGTCAACTTTTGATTTTGCTTTTATTTTATTGTTTTTACTTTTGTTTTGTTTACACTTTGTATCTTTACAGACGCTAATGACCTCTGTTGTCGAGCGTCTATAATTCACAATTCATTCATTCATTCATTCATTAAAGTAGGCCGTAATTCTGTGCCCCCGTGGCTTATTCCTCAGCCCGTCATCGATATGTCACTTTCCATTCATCCTCGAAATACAACAACTCCAGAGCTCTATCGCCAGCTTTTCCTGGCATGGCTGGATCAGAATCGAGACTACCGTTCCGTTTACACGGATGGCTCGAAGTCTCTCAACCGAGTTGGTTGCGCGTTTGTCACCGATAACGCCAGTGTTGGATACAGGTTATCTCAAGAGTGCAGTATTTTTACTGCAGAGTTATATGCAATTTTGCAGGCCTTGAGACATGTGCACGGTCCACACAAATATGTTATTTGCAGCGACTCTTTGAGTGCTCTTCAGGCATTGCAGCGTTCCTATCCCAGCCACCCTCTTATTTGTTTAATTCAGGACAAATTGTACACTTTGAAAAGAGGTGGAACCACTGTCCGGTTTTGTTGGATTCCCGGCCACATGGGAATCGCTGGCAATGAACTAGCTGACACTGCAGCTAAGGACGCTGCAAATAACGGTCAGAGTGTATTTTGCGTTATCGGTGACGACCTCAAGAGCGTACTGATTTCAGCCGTTCAGCAGCTCTGGAAGGATGAATGGAGTGCTGTCAATGAAAACAAATTAAAATTTATAAAATCTACAGTTGACCCATGGTTCACATCTTTCCGTCCCTCCAGGTGGGAGGAAGTGGTCCTTACACGGCTGCGCATAGGTCACTGTAGACTTACACATGGTTTTTTGATGGCTCGTGAGGAACCGCCCCTCTGTGAAACGTGTGACACTCGTGTTACCGTTTCGCATATTTTAATAGAGTGTGTCCAGTTTAGGGACACACGACAGCAGATCGGATTGTCAGGTGATCTGTCGGTTGTTTTAGGAAATGATCCTGACAATGTCGATCTGCTGTTTCGATTTTTAAAAGAAACCGGTCTTGACCGGTTTATTTGATTTTATTTATTTGTATACATTTAGGCCCTTTTACAGCCTAAATGGTTTTTTCTTTATATCACTACATTATTTTATATGACACATTGTATTTGTAGCTATTAGATTTTATTTTGTTGTATGTCAACTTTTGTTTTTGTATTGATTTTGCTTTGGTTTTATTGTTTTTGGTTTTCTTTTGTTTACTTTTTTATTTTTAGACGCTAATGACCTCTGTTGTCGAGCGTCTATAATCTACAATTCAATTCAATTCAATTCGAATCGATCTGACTTAAATTGAGCAAACTATAAGCAAAAAACACCGTTTTTTCTAATTTGCTCCCCTCTGGGGCCAAAATTCAAAAATCGGGCGACGTTAGGATCAAATAGACCCTGAGAGGAATCGAACAAAAAAAAGTTTTTTAAAATCGGTTAACCCGTTTGGGCTGTACGACTGATACAAAAAATCCGTTACAGACTCACAGATTCACAGATTCACAGATTCACAGACAAAGCGAGTGTATATAGGCGCTTCTAGCTTCGCTAAGATCGCGCCTAAAAATTTTGGAGCATACAAGTAATTCAAGAATTACAAGGCGCGATATTCATGTAGGTATTGTGTGTAAACGGTTTTACCAAACATAGGGACAATAACACTAAGAAGATCAATTTTGTAGTAGGCTATGGCCATAAGACCTAATGTAAATATGTATTGGATTACATAGAAAAAATAGTGCAGTGAATTTTTGAAACAATTTTCCATAGCAACGGTTGACTATTAAGCGAAACTCGGAACCTGCTAAATAAAAAAAGTCATGAGGTGTCGTAAGATACCCGACAGAAGCTATGTTTCTTACGCATTCTATATAGAATAGAATAGAATAGAATACTTTATTAGTTGAAAACCACAATGTGGATAACTTCGTCATAATAAAATAAAACCGAATTTATCAAAGATACAAACAATACAATTAAAAAGTTATTATTTGACTGCCATTTTGAAATCTGACGCCATTTTATTTTTTTGTGTCTTATTAAACTCTCAAATATCAATTTTCAAAAGGATCGGATAATTTTTACAAAGAAGTATATACCTATGGTCGCCATTTTAAAATATGACGTCATTTTATTTTTTTGCGTTCTATAAAACTCGTCAATATCTATTTTCAAAAAGATCGGATAATTTTTACACAAAAAGTACATACTGCCGCCATTTTGAAATCTGACGTCATTTTATTTTTTTGTGTCCTATGAAACTCTCAAATACCGATTTTCAAAAGAATCGGATAATTTTTTCAAAAAAGTACATACGGCCGCCATTTTTAAATCTGATGTCATTTTATTTTTTTGTGTCCTATGAAACTCTCAAATACCGATTTTCAAAAGAATCGGATAATTTTTACAAAAAAGTACATTTGGCCGCCATTTTTAAATCTGACGTCATTTCATTTTTTTTTATTCTATGAAACCCTTAAATATTAATTTTTAAAAGGATCGGATAATTTTTACAAAAATGTACATACGGCCGCCATTTTGAAATCTGACGTCATTTTATTTTTTTGTGTCTTATGAAACTCTCAAATATCAATTTTCAAAAGAATCGGATAATTTTTACAAAAAAGTATATATAATGGCCGCCATTTTGAAATCTGACGTCATTTTATTTTTTTGTGTCATATGAAACTCTCAAATATCAATTTTCAAAAGGATCTGATAATTCTTACAAAAAAGTACATATGGCCGCCATTTTGAAATCTGGCACATTTAATTTTTCTGTGTCCTATGAAACTCTCAAATATCAATTTTCAAAAGGATCGGATAATTTTTACAAAAAAGTACATATGGCCGCCATTTTGAAAAATCTGACATCATTTTATCTTTTTGTGTCCTATGAAACTCTCAAATATCAATTTTCAAAAGGATCGGATGATTTTTACAACAGAGTACATGTGGCCGCCATTTTGAAAAATCTGACGTCATTTTATTTTTTGGTGTCCTATGAAACTCTCAAATATCAATTTTCAAAAGGATCGGATAATTTTTACAAAACAGTTCATATGGCCGCCATTTTGAAAAATCTGACGTCATTTTATTTTTTTGTGTCCTATAAAACTCTCAAATATTAATTTTCAAAAGAATCGGATAATTTTTACAAAAAAGTACATATGGGCGCCATTTTGAAATCTGACGCCATTTTATTTTTTTGTGTCCTATAAAACTCTCAAATATTAATTTTCAAAAGGATCGGATAATTTTTACAAAAGTGACGTTGCACTACTTCGTGACGTAACGTTTCACTTTTTATTATTTAGGTCCCCATCTGAAACGTGCGTTAAGAAGCATAGCTTCAAATAAAAATAGGTAAAAAAACTTTTAAGTTAAACGGTTTTATAAATGTTTTAAAAAGAAAAAAATAATATTTAATTTAGGTTCATAAGTATAAAAGCGTGGGTCGTAAACTCTATGATAATTTATTACAGTCACGACCCACGCTTTTATACTTATGAACCTAAATTAAATTTTATTTTTTTCTTTTTAGTACATTTATAAAACCGTTTAACTTAAAAGTTTTTTATCTATTTTTATTTTTAATTTTTTAGTGTGCTTTATTTCCTTAGTCTGATTTTATAACATTTATCCGATCCACTGAAACGTTACCGGAGAAAGACCTTTTGCCTGTGAAAATTCAAAAGTACGATTTGCACCCGGACGAAAGCCGGGTCGGTCAGCTAGTTATCATAATATTGTATTGTCACCGGAGCTACACCTGTGTTCAAATTTCAACTCAATCGGATCACGGGAAGTGGGTGAAAATTCAAAAGTACGATTTACACCCGGACAAAAGCCGGGCCGGTCAGATAGTTACCATAAATTGTATTGTCACCGGAGCTACACATGTGTGCAAAATTTCAACTCAATCGGATCATAGGAAGTGGGTGAAAATTCAATAGTACGATTTGCACGCGGACGAAAGCCGGGCCGGTCAGCTAGTTATCATAATATTGTATTGTCACCGGAGCTACATATGTGTGCAAAATTTCAACTCAATCGGATCACGGAAAGTGGGTGAAAATTCAAAAGTACGATTTACACCTGGACAAAACCCGGGCCGGTCAGCTAGTTACCACAATATTGTATTGTCACCGGAGCTACACATGTGTGCAAAATTTCAACTCAATCGGATCATAGGAAGTGGGTGAAAAATCAAAAGTACGATTTACGCCCGGACGAACCGGGCCGGTCAGTTAGTTACCATAATATTGTTTTGTCACCGTAGCTACACATGTGTGCAAAATTTCAACTCAGTCGGTCGCAAGATTTGTAACAAATATACGGGATCAAGCTAAATAAAACCACCGTTTAAAAAACAAAGCATCTACTACCTACTTACTTTTGCGTGATGCCAGAATATTTTAAAACTCGCAGTCGCATAAGAAGTTATTTACTTGAAAAAAAATCATGTAAATCAGATCAGTGGTTCTCGAGTTATAAGCGTACAAAGGGACATACAGACAGAGAAAGTCAAATTATTCGGGAAGGTATGAACGTCGAGAAATTTTGGTCCGATCCCTAGGTCTCGCCATCCGATCGACGTCAATAATTAGTTACACGTCATTTTAACTCAGTAGGCCAGGGTTTTTAAACTTAAATTCAAACATCAGCAGTCAAAAAATTGAATAACTATATTAAAATAATGCAATATAAGACAGATCATACGCTATCTTCCAATATCCATATCACACTGTGCAACAGACAAGGACAACCGAAACAAGTTCGCGATTTATTAGATAAAGTCGCATTTATTTAGTTTAATAATCATATAAATCTGTATAAAAAAACTGTTTTGACACAATATTATACATGAAATCTATCTAAAATTTTCTGCTCTTTCGTTTGAGACAGGTTTCGAATCGATCTTACTTAAATTGAGCAAACTATAAGCAAAAAACACCGTTTTTTCTAATTTGCTCCCCTCTGGGGCCAAAATTCAAAAATCGGGCGACGTTAGGATCAAATAGACCCCGAGAGGAATCGAACAAAAAAAAGTTTTTGAAAATTGGTTCATCCGTTTGGGCTGTACGCGTGACACAAAAAATCCGTTACAGATTCACAGATTCACAGACAAAGCGAGTGTATATAGGCGCTTCTAGCTTCGCTAAGATCGCGCCTAAAAATTAGATTTAACTGCGTAGTGCGCGAATAACCTTACTGAAATTGTTATTATTGTTTTTGTTTGAAATAGAAATACAGTACTGTTACCATGGAAACGCGTAATAACCGGTTCAATTATGCAATGAATTACCGTGCTGCGTTGTGACGCTATTTTGTGCACGTAGCGAATAATATTATGTCATTATATCTTCTCTACATAGTATAAAATGAAGTCGCTTTCCGCGTCTGTCTGTCTGTATAACCGCTAACTTCTCCTAAATCACGCTACAGATTTTGATGCGGTTTTCACTATCAGTTAGATAATTTTTCACGGAAGGTTTATACATATATAGCGAACGAGCGAAGCGAGTGAGTAATGTAATTCCTAAACCACGCAACGGATTTTGATGCGGTTTTCACCATCAGTTAGATAATTTTTCACGGAAGGTTTATATATATAGCGAACGAGCGAAGCGAGTGAGTAATGTAATTCCTAAACCACGCAACGGATTTTGATGCGGTTTTTACCATCAGTTAAATATTTTTTCACGGAAAGTTTATATATATAGCAAACGAGCGAAGTGAGTGAGTAATGTAATTCCTAAACCACGCAACGGATTTTGATGCGGTTTTCACCATCAGTTAGACAATTTTTCACGGAAGGTTTATATATATAGCGAACGAGCGTATCGAGTGAGAAAGCGAACGAGCGACGCGAGTGAGTAATGTAATTCCTAAACCACGCAACGGATTTTGATGAGGTTTTCACCATCAGTTAGATATTTTTTCACGGAAAGTTTATATATATAGCGAACGAGCGAAGTGAGTGAGTAATGTAATTCCTAAACCACGCAACGGATTTTGATGCGGTTTTCACCATCAGTTAGATAATTTTTCACGGAAGGTTTATATATATAGGGAACGAGCGAAGCGAGTGAATAGTGTATTGCACCCGGGCTTTCTTAGCACCCGGGGGAAGCCGGACAGGGCCGCTAGTTCAGAATAATTAAACTGTAGGAAACGGAATCCTTATAATCATAGCTGTAAATTGTAGACACCAAGGTCTCCCCCGTATTTAAGCAGGTATTTCTTGAAGTTATGATTTAACAGCAGTGGGTTGTCCGACACAATAGTGATCTTTGAAAGTAAATAATATTTTTACCTAACATAAGAAATAAAACATCTTTAATGTTTCTCTTTTGAGCGGTGTAACCGACTGCCGACTACCGACAAAATATGTTTCTCATGTAACATTTAGTAACAACGGGACAATGGCTTGTTTTCTTTACGAATGACCACACACGAAAAATGAATGTCATTGAGCATATTATATTATATCTTCTACTAACACAGTTTTAGAGGTTTTACGTGAATTTGTTCAAAAATAGACAATATTAAGTACTTGTATTACATAAACGTTACATAAACGTTAGTTGATAACTGATCAGATATCGATCAATGGGTATTTTTAAAATTCAGCTTGGTTCTATTACCTCCGTAGATAAAAGTGTATAATTATGTGACAACCAAATTGTAAATTTAGCCGCTTTACAAAGCGGCTAGCCGTTTAAAAAAAAACCGGCCAAGTGCGAGTCAGACTTGCGCACCGAGGGTTTCGTACAATCATAGAAATGAGGAGTTAGGTAGGGGTAAAAAATTAACATTTATACAATTTTTCCCTTTCAAATTTACTTAAATTAATTTTTAATGTAAAAAAAGAATGCGTGTAACCTTTACGCGTGATTGAAGTAAAACTCCTTTTTTTCCCTCGAGCGAAGTCGGACCGGCCAATTATTATAATTCAGATACCTTCGCGGGAGTGTGCACAACAATTCACCAAAGTTTCATCACAATCGGATGAGTAGTTTCTGAGATCATTTTTTTCACTCGGGCGAAGCCGGACCGGTCAATTATTATAATTCAGAAACCTTCGCGGGCGTGTGCACAATAACTCACCAAAGTTTCATCGCAATTGAATGAGTAGTTTCTGAGATCATTTTTTTGATTCGGGTGAAGCCGGACCGGCCAATTATTATAATTCAGATAGCTTCGCGGGCGTGTGCATAACAACTCACTAACGTTTCATCGCAATCGGATGAGTAGTTTCTGAGATCACTTTTTTCACTCGGGCGAAGCCGGGCCAGTCAATAATTATAATTCAGAAACCTTCGCGGGCGTGTGCACAATAACTCACCAAAGTTTCATCGCAATTGAATGAGTAGTTTCTGAGATCATTTCTTTGACTCGGGCGAAGCCGGACCGGCCAATTATTATAATTCAGATACCTTCGCGGGCGTGTGCATAACAACCCACTAAAGTTTCATCGCAATCGGATGAGTAGTTTCTGAGATCATTTTTTTCACTCGGGCGAAGCCGGACCCCGGCCAATTATTTTAATTCAGAAACATTTGCGGGCATGCGCACAACAACTCACCAAAGTTTCATCACAATCGGACGAGTAGTTTTTGAGATCATTTTTTTCACTCGGGCGAAGCCGGACCGATCAATTATTATAATTCAGGAACATTCGCGGGCGTGTACAATAACTCACCAAAGTTTCATCGCAATTGAATGAGTAGTTTCTGAGATCATTTCTTTGACTCGGGCGAAGCCGGACCGGCCAATTATTATAATTCAGAAACCTTCGCGGGCATGTGCATAACAACTCACCAAAGTTTCATCGCAATTGAATGAGTAGTTTCTGAGATCATTTCTTTGACTCGGGCGAAGCCGGACCGGCCAATTATTATAATTCAGAAACCTTCGCGGGCGTGTGCATAACAACTCACTAAAGTTTCATCACAATCGGATGAGTAGTTTCTGAGATCACTTTTTTTCACTCGGGTGAAGCCGGACCCCGGTCAATTATTTTAATTCAGAAACCTTTGCGGGCGTGCGCACAACAACTTACCAAAGTTTCATAACAATCGGATGAATGGTATAGAAACGCATAGAAGAAAATTATTGATAAATAATAATTATTATTATTAGGCTGGTTTGTGTCTATACTCTTTTTGAGGTGGCATCTAGTTTCTTTTAAAGAACGAAAGTTAGTCAATTTTTGCACTGAGAATTTTCATTCAGTTACCCCTTAGTGAAGTTTTAAGTTTTATTATTTCTTTTTTATTTTCAAAGTCGCCCCTAAAGAAGTTTTACTTAAAAAAATATTTTAACAGAATATTTGATGATTAAAAAAAACACAAAAATATTGCGATTCGAAACCCAGGATCGAACCAGGGACCATTAGATCTTCAGTCGACCGCTCTACCAACTAAGCCAGTCAAACGATGATGTTAGACGCTTTATTGAGTCTATAGTACAGTATATAAGTACAGCTGCAGTCAGTGTTGTAGTAAAATAAAAAACATTTATTGATGTTAATTGATTTTTTATTTCTAATTATTATTTGCCGTGATTCATGCCACAACAACGCACAATCTGTGAAAATTTCAACTATAGCTAGCTCTTATCGTTTGTAAGATAGAGTCTTGTGACAAAGGGACGGACTCAGTAATAGGATTCCGTTTGGAACTATGGAACCCTAAAAAGACGCTGTTTTGTAAAAAAGCTAACTAACGTTCAGCCGCTCTACAAAGAGACTGAACCAACAACCTCCGGATTGAATGAACATTTAACGTTCTACACGCGGTTCTACAATACGGCTGGTTCAAAGTTTAGTCGCTTTACAAAGCGGCTCGAAATCAATCGTTGGATTGTCGAATTATTTTACGGATGGGCGACTTAGACCTTTTAGACCAAGAGCTAGTGACAATTTTTTGGTGTTATTTATTCAAGGCCTTATTTTTGTGGAGATGTTGAGGAAGGCATATTAAAGTGTCCTGAATAAGGGATTTTGCAAGATAGCGGTATGGGAGGGATACAGACCGCCTCCAATATGTAACAAAAAAAAATGGTCAGAATTATTATTCCATCAAGGCTGAAATTGTTTGTATAGCTTGTCGGTGACCCAATAATGCCATTACAATTTTTGCAGATCGATTGGTCAGTATTAAAGGGGTGACAGATCACCCTAAACGTGTTGTGTACCCGACGAAATTTATGTTATTAGTTCAAGGTTCAAACTTTAATGTTTTGTTACGGCGACTGTTTTAAGCATATATTTCAATTTGCAGAACAAACTGTCGGTATTAACCCCTTCTCTTAGAGGGAAATTTGCTCGCTTAGGTGTTTATATCGTTCTGCAAGAGGATTACTACCGACATTTTGTTCTGCAAATTGAAATATATGCTTAAAACAGTCGCCGTAACAACATATTAAAATTTGAACCTTGAACTAATAATATAAATTTCGTCAGGTACATGACACGTTTTGTGTGATCTGCCACCCCTTTAATACTTACCAATCGATCTGCAAATATTATAATGGCATTATTGGGTCACCAACAACTAACAAGCTATACAAACAATTTCAGCCTGGAAGCAATAATAATTGTGACCATTTTTTTTGTTACATGTTGGGGGCGGTTTGCACGCCTCCCATATCCGCTATCTAGCAAAATCCCTTACACAGGGCACTTTAATATGCCTCCATCAACATCTTCATAAAAATAAGGCCTTGAATAAATAACACCAAAAAACTGTCACTAGCTCTCGGTCAATTTGATGCAAGTCGAGTTTTAGTCGAGTGTTTAGTCGAAGTCTCCAATTTAGTTTTGACTTTGGATTTCTGTTAATGATGTACCTATTAATAAAAAAAATCCTGAGGAAGTAAAATAAATAAGCGTTGTTCATAGAGGGCGCCACTTACGATCAATTTCACCGATATTTACAGTTAATAACTTTACCCTGTATGTGAAACATGTAACTATTAACACCCTGTAGTTAGGGAACTATCAACTTTCGGATAAGGCTTATTTGCTCCAATCTTCACCATTTGACGTGTAGTATCTCCAGTTTTCAGTTGTCCCATTGTTAATGAATCAGCCTATATATTATATTCAAAAATGGTTGCAAATTGTTGAGGAGGCTATTAAACGTCAAACAAATTTTGGCCATACTCCTAGGTCCTGCCATCCGACCGCGCGACGCCACTAGTACACTAATAAAAACTACTTTATAATTTAAAAACATTTCTTCATAATTATATGACAAAATTATGCATAATATTATGTTTTTTGCAACATTTGCATCAAAAGTACAATTTTAGATGGCTGTGTACCGTTTTAAAAGTGATTCTTTCTCTCGTAAGTGTTGCAAAATAGATATTTATGCAACAAGTGGCTTAAGTGACGGATTATATGACAGTCGCGATTTTGCGATACGAGCCTAAGGTTATGTTGCATTTATACCAGAATGAACGTGTGATTAGCGCACTCGCCTTCGGCTCGCGCGGTAAACACACGAGTTCTAGTATAAATGCACAATAACCTTAAGAGAGTATTGTAAAATCGCGACTGTCAGATTCGTCACTTTAGAGTTTAGTCACGGGTTACATACAATATTTTTTGCAACAATCGCCTCAAAAGTTCAATTTTAAGCAAATAAAACACAATTTAGATAAATATTTTATTAGTGACATTATAGCAAAGTCTATGAAGTACTATTTTACGCACGTGTGTTATAAAGTAAAAAAGACAGCATTACTTTATAAAACGGAGTGCGTTCAATTTACTTTAAACCTAAATTAGTATCAGTCCCCACTTGTGGAGTTGGAATGGTAAAATAGTTAATTAACAATAGGCTCATTTTATGAAAAATGTGTGAAAAAATTTTTTCCAACCGGATATTGTTCCTTCAAGTGTCTAGATAATACATTAATTTTTCAGATTTTTAAATTAATACTTTATAGGGTAAAAACATCTTTTTATCTGCAACGGTCGGTTAGGTGGCTACGTTACGGCACAGCGCTCGCCGCGAAAAGACCTATTTTCAACATTAAATTGAAACTATTAATAACTGAGATGAAGTTCCGGGAGTCGACATTTTTTTTGGAAATTTCCTTTTCTTTAAGATTATTTGTCTTTCAATTCTTAAATAATAATAGTTTTCGAGTTATTTGCAAAAAACTGATCCCCATTTTTTTTGGAGTCTTTGTTATTAACTTTTGCAATTTTTTATCTACGGGTTTGAAAGTTTTGCACATTTTTCCAGACGTCATTACGAATCCAATGAGCTATCACACGTATTTTAACTAGCAGTAGCAAGAATTAACATGTTTTTCAACTTATGAACTAGACTAAATTTTTTTGTTTAAACTTTGAACTAAAAATACAAATTTAATCCAAAATAATGTGTGGAACCAATTCGTCTGTACCTACAAGTACATATTTACATAATGCTAAGTACTCAGAGAACAGAAACAAAGAATTACATTATTGTGTACGTGGCATTAAAATATACTTGAAATATTTTATTGTAATTCTGTAAATGTTACAATCGTTTGCGTTGTTTTTAAAAAGAACAAACGTGTTATAGACGGGCCATCAATTACGTTTAATGTTGTTAAATATACATCGACCATTAAAGATAAGTACAAATAAATTCGGAAACATGGCTAATTGGCGTTTAATATGTTAAAGATGATCATAGGCGTACCCATCGTATACCTCTGCCCAGTTTGTAGTTTGTACTAACCTGTTTGATTTTTTTTTATATCTGTGAGTATTTTTTATTTTGTTTTATTGTAATCAGATTGTGAATGAACTAGAAAATCATAAAAATAACTAGTAGTGAAGGGGCTTATGTAATAATTTCTGTGGTATTCTTAATGAAGGAATAGTGTGGCTACGTGGGATGGATAGCTCATGAGTCACACAATCAGATACAACCAGGTGTTTTGTCCAATTTTTTGGCGGGCGGCCTATATGACAAACATCTTTTTTTATTTCTGTAACTTGTTTGCGGTGGGTTCTAGGCAAATTTTGGTAAAGACCTTATTTATTGTAAATAAAATAAGAAACAAGAAAGGTTTTAACAATTTTTTTGATATTTGTTACCGTTTCGGAGATAGGTACCTACGTATAATCATGGTGTTTCTAAATAGGGAGCCAAATTTCCACAGCGTGTAGTATTGATCAAAATAAGTCAAAAAGTTCATATAAACATACGCCCAAAAATGGACCCTTAGGGAGGCATACTTAAAGGGGTTGAGAAGAAATTGGTTTTTTTCTATTATTTGAAGAATGGTATAAGATAAATAGTCAAATTTCTGGGAATTTCCTTAAGTTTTCATGTTAAATAAGATGCGCTAGTTAATTTTTGGCTATTTTTTGAAATATGTATCTCCGGAACGGTAACATAAAAAAAACTGTTAAAACCTCTTTTGTTCCTTATTTTATTTACAACAAAAAAGGTCTTTACCAAAATTTGCCTAGAGCCAACCGCAAACGAGTTACAGAGACTAAAAAAAGATTTTTGTCATATAGGCCGTCTGCCATGGAATCAGGCAAAACACCTGGTAGTATCTGATTGTGTGCCTCATGAGATATCCATCCCACGTAGTCACTTTATTCCTTAATTCAAAATCCTACTGGCTAGGAAATATTTAAGTTATGCCCCTGCACTATAGGTAAGTGTGAAATGTTAGAGGTTCCCACTGATCTGCTGTTCAGATCATGTCTACTAGGAAGCAAAAAATGAGATTATTTTTAAAGGTTTTTTCCCTTAATTCTACAGTAAAATATCTATTTCCAAAGTAAAAGTTTATTCTCTGCAAAATATATTTTAAACCTTACACTTATTGTTAACCATAATTATTATTATTATGCGAAGGATAAATTCCTTAAAGAATTTTGTATCCACAAGCACCCTAAACTTCAGGTTCATCACTATCACACAAGGGATACTTGCGAAGCAAGGTGAAACTATAACCGCGTCTCAAACCATGAAATGGGCGATTACAGTGCGTTTGGGTCATGCGCACGGAGCGACCCAATAAGCGGCAGACTAGCGACTCAGTATTACGCTGACATGCCGAGATAGCTTTTATATTTGCCAACAGTGACGGTTTGGTTCCACCAAGAACACCGATTATAAGGACAATTAATTTAACAGAATACTCTGGGTTCTGCTTCCTGAGCTCAAAAAGAAGGTCTTGATATTTTGTCCGCTTCTCAGTCTCCTTCGCGACTATGTTAGTTTCAGCAGGAGCTGAGAACTCGATGACATATTACATAAATCGCGCAGTTTTATCAAGGAGAACTATATCAGGCTTTGTAGCTGAAAGTTGCCTGGTAGTACTGAATGAATAATTCCAGAAAATCTTACATGATACATTCTCGACAATGGAGTTTTATCAATACCGTTATATGCCTTAGGTGGTAATATAGGACTCTTAGAGCAGCATTGTGGTGATGGATGTAGCCGCAACTTGCATAATAGCTGCATGCCGACAAGAGATGCATGAGCGTCTCTGGACGCGATCGACATGCTCTGCAAGAAGTATCTGTTACTTCCGCACCCATAACTATACGACGGTACTTTTTTTTTTAAAGCATCACCAATATAGCTTCAGAAGCATAGCCTCATGTGGCAATATTAGCGTCTTAATCACTTACATTTACACTTGTTATCACAGTAGTCATAATCGCACATAATATAAAATTTTTATAATGATATACGAAATACAGATATGTTTGTTGTAAGACTATTGGGATAAACAGATCTTTAAAGAAATCTGATAGGGACTACACTTACAAAAAATGTTCACACTTAGAGATATATTCATAAAGTACAGTTCCAGATATTTACTAAAATTTAATAAATTGAAAATACGAATCTGTACAAAGCCCACATTTTAAATTTCTTAAAAAAATAAATTCTGTACGGTTTGAAACATAAAACCTGCGACAACTATAGGTAAAAAAAACTCGGGTCGCAGTGCCAAATCCTGCCGACAATATAGTGTATTTGCTAATACAGGCATTGTGGCTTTATTATGTGAACTTAAGTTTGCTTTTGGATAAAATAAAAAATTTAACCCCTTAATACATTCCTTACAATAATAATTTTTTTCTTAATTGCAATATTATTATGAATCCAGCATCTGCACCAAATTAAATACACCCTTCAGTAAGAAAATCCGTATCCGCAAACTAGTGTTTTGATAAAATTTGTAAGTCCGGTTCTGTCGGGCCGATTTTATTTAAATTTTAAGGGCACATTTTAATCTTTACTTAAGGGTAAAATTTTAATTTTGAAATGATTCGGAAACTTTTTTGTGTATTTTTGAGCCCAAAAACATTTTTCAACCCCTAAAAACCACCCTTAAAATGGTCCGATCAGGTCCATTTTAAATAGGCTTCGTGCGGTGATAGATTCCAACGTGTCTATCAAATTTCGTTAAAATCAATTAACTATTTCGAAAGTTATAGCCCGTACACATAAATATACATATATAGTATAACAGGTTAAACACTAACGTTAAAAAGTACTACATTATACGCGAGTACCGCTAGTAACAAATATTATTGCATATTTGAGATTTATAAAACGATACAAAAAAAAGACACTCCATGTGTCGGAGAGAGAAGTTTTCGTTTTCAAATGCCACGCGTTAGAGCGAGACCGGCAATCCCTGTCAACGTGACATAAGCTAGTTGCCCGGCTGGTCGGTCGCCAAGCGCGACAGACTATGTAGCAGGCAAGTGTGTGAGTGAGACAAGGCGACCACTGCACCTTGAGCTTACGACTGACGAGTGAATCAAGAGAGGTGACAGATCGCGCCGGCTAGAACGGGAGAGGCCTATCTGGCTTAAACAGCTTCAGGCGGACGATTTTTGATATCAAGAAACTATGCATTTTGACGTTATTTGGCGAACTCTGAATAATAACGATGAATTAATATTCCTGGAGTGTAGTGAATTTTTCTGGATGTGCGTTAGGGATTGACAGGTTGTCGTATAATATACAGTTTTTACTGTACAGTGAAAATAAAACCCTACCCAGTCTAACCAAAATTCCCTATTATAAACCGATGCTCCTGGACCCTTGGCTCGTTGCTGTGGATTTGTTAGGCACTTCGCTAGCTAATTAGTGTAGGAAGGATTGTTGCAAGGAATAATTACGGATTATTACGTAATTTATCGTTTCGCCAAGTGAGTGTTGATTTCAATAGAGTTGCGTTTATATTGCGTCGCTACGATTTTAAATGACAATGTTACGTCCACATTACTAACAATTTTACGTTCTTGAATTGCGATCTAATGTAAATATAAATTTTCTGTAACGCTTTAGCGTTTACCGTCTCGAAATTTAACGTATCGATTTAGTATTTAACGTCCCGAAAATTAATGTACCGATTTATCGTTTAACGTACTGATATTTAATGTACTACCGATTTATCGTTTAACTTACCGAAAATTTAACGTATCGATTTAGTGGCGTCAACCAAATAAATTAAAGAATACCTATTTAGGGTTTTGATTTGTGAAACTGTTGATACGAGATGTCCCGTTCTCAAACTTTTTATCTGTTATGTTTAAGTGTGAATTAATTGGATGTCGCATTACGTCCCGATTTTAGTGTTTTTTGTTTTTTTTTTTGGTATTTCCGTTCCCTTGAGCGAACGTATTGATGTTTCGTATTGCCGCCTGTATTTTCGTTTTAGCGTTCCGTGATCGATCTACGTTGTATGTTTTTATTGTGTATGTTTTCTTGGGTAATTTTGGACTGCTGGTTCTGGCTGGGTTTACTCCACGGATATTGTTTTTGGATTTTGATCCGGAAGAAATCTCCCTCAAATACTAGTCTCAGTAGTCAACGGCTTTTAGGCCTCTTGGATATTTTCTTGCTTATCTCCACAGGTTCGGACGACCTGTGAGTACGTGTGTGTCCAGTTGTCCTGGCGCCCTTTTCAACTTTTTAGTCGGTTTAATTCTGGATACTGACAATGGTCTCCAAGTGATTTTAGTATCCAAAGGTTTAGTGTATTCTCCAGATTGTCTTTAAGTTACCGTTTGAATTGTGGGTTTTATCTAAAATATCTGGGGGCCGAGCTTTGCTCGGATGAGTTCAATAAAAACAGTACTTAATATGCTGTGAGATATTATTTTCTCAGAATATTATTCCGAAACGAATTTATTTCTGGAACATAATTTAAAATAAATGTTTCTGATATTTTAACTACCTATGTGTATTTTTAAGCGTAAAAACTAAGTATCAACTTGAATAAAGCATTTTTTCCTGTAAATATTATTTAGGTCGCCATTTTCAAATCTACCGCCGTTATTGTTTTGTTGACTGAAGAACTCGCAAAAACCGATTTTCATAGATTGAATATCTTGTAAAAATGTTCGAATTAGATGAAATTTTGCTCGCCCGTTGCCATTTTAACAATCCAATTTTAAGCATTGATACTAAATATCAACTTTATCGAAGTAATTTTTCTCTGTGATGTCATTTTAACAACATCCAGTAAATTTCAAATATTTTTTTTTGTATAGGTACCTACTGAAAAACTCACAAAAATCGATTCTTTTAATAACTAACGTCAGACTATAACCTGCGCAAAACTTTGTTTGCATGTATCTTTACCATAGTTTTTAAAAATCGATGTGTTTTGATATACATGCCTGCGGTGCTAGAAGTGCGGCCCTTTGGGCCGCCGTGCCAATTTTTAGATACGCAAAACTTTTTTGTATGTATCTTAACAATAGTTTTTAAAAATCGATGTGTTTTTACACAGACCCGCGGCGCCAGAAATTTTATCACTATTTACATATTGTGCAAGGCACTTCTTATATTATAGTGTTCATTTACAATTTTAACACTTGTGATATATTATATAAAATCTATGTAGAAATAGACTTCGAATCAATCTGACTTTAATTGAGCGAGTTATAATAAATAAAAAACACCTTTTTTTTAATTGCTCCCCTCTGGAACCAAAATTCCTACCTAGATCGATTTCTCGCCCCGAAAAATCCCCATTCTGTAAATTTCATCAAAATCGTAAGGCTGAGGCTACCCGTTACATTGACGCCGTTTCTGACCAGATCAGATCCGTATTATTGTCGGATGTGAACAAACACCAGTAACCTTATTGAAGTGGCTACAGTTATCACTTCAGACCGCGCCAGATGTCAGATTGCAACAGACACGTTCCGACGGTCGGACGATGTTTGATATTTTCGTCAGACTACGGCCGTACATTTGACAGTTTTCAACAAACAGTGTTGTGTATTCTAAATTTATGCTAGCTATTATTACCATTTTATTTAAAGACGTTGTTAAATATCAATTGTGAGTATGGACAAATCACTTTTAATTGATCTAATACGTGAAAATCCTCCTATTTGGGATAAAAGATTTAAGATACCACAACAGGGACGTGAAAGGTCTTTTGTGGAGAGATATTGGCGAAAAAATGAATCTTTCAGGTATGATTTAAAAGTATAATAATTTGTTTAATCTATGATCAGTAGTCCATAAATTGAAAGTAAATTAGCTCTGATCGATTTCAACGCATTGTTGAAGTTTGTTTTGTTTGTTGTTTATAATAGGGCTCGGAATTTTTCAAATTAAAGTATTCGAATATTCATTTAAACTTCTATTCGAATAGTTAAAATTAATAAAAACTGAAAAAGGCCCAAAATTTCGCTGTTTTTTGGATTTTTACAAAGATCCGGCAGTCTGCCGAGATCGAAATAGTCACGGCCCTCACTACACTGGTTTCCCAACAATTTTTAAAACAAACAATGCTGGGCAGTCATAACAAATAGCATAACTATTGTTATTTGTTAAATGATTGAAAAAAAATACATTATATTTCTGGAAAAATTGTTATCTCTATCGCTAATCTAAAATCATAAATCGCATATTGAAATCAAAACATAAACAGAGCAATGAGCAATAATTGGCGACAAACGATACTTAGCCAAAAACAAAGAACAGCTGTTGTATAAATGTATAATAAATGTTATTGTTGAACAACGATAAAAAATAATAAAAGTAGTGCATTTTGATTTTCATTTGAATCCGGAAAGAAGCTAACTACAGTCTATGACAAATATTTAAATATCCAAATATTCAAAATTTGCACATCAAAAATTATTATTGTTCAACAAAGAAAAACTGTTTAACGTACTTACCTATACATATTTTAAATAGGTAATATAAAAATAACATACCTATTTATTTAAATAATAGCTAAAACTACTTACATAATTATGTTTAGATTTTATTGTTGTAATTTTTTTACTTTTCAAATAATTACTGATTATTTTAATAAGTTAAAGATTGACTGTCAAAGTAATTTTGACATAAATAATGAAAATAGTTTGTTTTTTCCAAAGCCTACTCACAATACGACACTGTTTTATGACGTTAAAAAACTGTTTTTTAAAATGATAAAATCGATAAGAAAACGAATTTTTCCAGGGATGAGACCTAGCTAGATCGATTTTTTGCCCCCCGAAACCCCTTTTCGGTAAATTTGATCAAAATCGTTAGAGCCGTTTTTGAGAAAATATTTATATATATACATATATACATATATACATAGATACATAGGTATATATATACAAGATTTACTCGTTTAATAATATAGGGGGATTAACGGCTCGTGCTGTCTAGAGTACGTTACCTTTCAATTTTCGTAATCTTTTGGTGTTTGTTTACGGGTCGAGTGGTAGGTGGTGGATTTTTTTAAATACAAAATATTTTTTAGTGGTCGGAGGTCGGATTTTTAAGCCTAATCGGGGGCATTTTTATAATAACATCAATTTATTCAATACTGGTGAACCGTGGACTCACGTCCTAGGGCCGCGTGAGTTAGCCGCGCTCTGAATTTATTCAGGTTATTATAACCGTTCACCAAAAGAGTCTAACAAAATAGGAAGTTATAATAGGTATATATTATATACTATATTATACAGGGTGTCCAAGTTGACGTTGGCTAACATGGGTAACTTTGTTTTTAGTGGAGATAGAAAGTCGGTTAAATGGGCAAAGTAGTGCAGAATTATGTGCTCATTAACGTCCCGTCGGAAAAACAATTGAATTTTGACACACATTTAAAAAATTTGCAATGAACGTCCCATATTAGAGGCACTATAAAAACAACTGACAGTCAAATTATATTTCAGTTCTGCCAAACTACGATTTATTATTAATTTTACACTTAAAATGTTCGCACTACTTAATTATAACTTGATTGTCAGTTGTTTTTAATGTCTCTTATATGGGACGTTCATTGCAAATTTTTTAAATGTGGCATGTGATACACCAAATTAATCAGAAAAATAAGCAGAATTCGAATATCTAAAAATCCAAAATGGCGTCCATAAGAAAAACCAAAGTTCATGTCAATATCTCATTATGTAGTGGATATAAAAAAATTAAACCTACGCCACTGAAAAGATCATAAAAAGTTATCAAGAAATGGTTCAAGAAATTTTCAGATATCTTCATAAATAAAAAAGTTATGGCCAGTTTTCAAAAACGGCAATTTTCACTATTTTCTAAATAAATCCATAGTGTGTCAAAATTCAATTGTTTTTTCGACGGGACGTTAATGAGCACATAATTCTGCACTACTTTGCCCATTTAACCGACTTTCTATCTCCACTAATAACAAAGTTACCCATGTTAGCCAACGTCAACTTGGACACCCTGTATATATAAACATTTTCAAAAATGGTGCCAAGCTGTTCAGAATGATGTGAAACGTCGAGAAATTTCGGTCCGACCCCTAGGTCCCGCCATCCGACTGACGCCAATAGTGTATGTGCCATATGGCAAATACACTAAAAATAAGTAGCTAATATTAAAGTGACGCCTATGAATAAAAGGACGAATCATTCGTTTCATAAAATTTTTATAACACGTGAATTTCTTTACTTTTATGTTTCATTTCAAAAAAAACGTTAGTGTTATTGAAATTCTATACCTCGTTTTATGTATAATTCTGGAACAAAGTTTGTCTTGTTATTGAAAAATGTTGTTTTGGTAATAACATTGCAGAATTGTGAAATTAAATTTTACAGTGTTCATAAAAACAAGCGATCTAAAAGAGTTTTTTTGCACGGAAATAATTAAAATCGGTTGTAAATTATCTAGTAAAGTATTTTTACTGCTGTGAAAGATTAATAATTTAGTTTACATTAACCGGATTTTAAGTAATTCGATAAAATTACTGTGTGCTTACTGCTCCCATCAACTAAGAAGAGTTACTAATTATACTTCTTACAGCCTGTCCTGTCTTTACAGAAGCTGCGAATTTGGTCTCCAAAAAATTAATTTAAATAAGGAAAAAAGAGGATTGAAAGGAAACACCAAGCCGCCCGAATACTGACTGCTATTTCTTGTTCTAATTTACGAGCAAGAAATCGTTCAAATTTGAAACGTTATGTAATAGATACACTTGGACATTGTATTATCTACTTTAACAGTAATGTTTTGTTATTAATGCAGCAAATGGAATATTTGTAAATAAAAAAATCTGCTTTTTATAAAATAAAAAAAAAATAAACAAAATAATGACCAGTATTCGGGAATATGCCACACTGTCATAAAATAACCACAAGCAATTTGTTTAAAAATCAATTATACGCCTGCAATAAAATTACAATAACAAGATTTTATATAATGTTACAATAAAACGTAATTTTGAGACAAAAATCAACAAACTGGCAGGTGTATTTGTGCTCATAAATCAACGTCAATTATATTTGTTTAACGAACTAAGCTGTAGTACATAAAATAATAAAAATGAACCATATTATTAAAATCGGGGTTAGTAGACAAAATAATACCTGATGACGATATAGCCCAAGAGCCCGCGACAGCCAGACCGTCGTCATTTTATAAAAGCTGAAAGTTTCTCTGCGCATGTACCCAACACAGGTAAGAACGATCATCGACTTAAGAAGTTTGGATGGTGGTTACTTTGGCAGGTAGAGGGTAGCAAAGGTGCATAAAATAGTACCTCAAATTCGTTAAAGTATAAAGCTCAGTTTTTTTTATATTTTTTTCGGAATAATATTAGAAATCACGTCGTCTATTGCCAGACACTTAGTACGGTTTCAACCCCCTGCCAGACACCCCTAAACTTCAATAAATTATGATAGATTGAGATAAATTGTGACAGGATGAAATTTTCAGGGAAGGTAGTATTTAGTATGACAAAGAATAAGCGCTAGGGTTGCCTCGTCAAATCCTGGTGCGACGGCCGGGAGGAGCTCACTTCCGGTGCAAAATACACATATTTCATTAGCTCATAATTATCTTTCGTCATTATAATATGACAGCATACAATTGACGCCATATTGTGGATCTCGAAGAGCTGTATTGAAATACATAGGGTTGCCTAAGGAAATTTTGGTTAACACATTGAAAACTTATAAATTATATTTGTTTTTTTGACATTTTTAAAGCTGTCAATTAAAATTATGTATATATTATATGTATATACTGTAACCGTTCTGGTTTGGGGTTTGTTCCAAAAAGAGAAAAAAGGTTGATTTTTGTTTGTGATTTTAAATTTGGTTTGACGCTAAATATTAATTGAAGCATTTGACTTTACTGAACCTCGATTAATATTTTTTCTTGAAATTCAACTTAATCAAAATTATTAGAATTAGAAATATTATGTATGAAGGAAATCGATTCTCGGGAACAATAGACTTTGTAATGCAGTGTATTTGTTTAATACATTTTATTTGCCAAAGTTTCGACTTAAATGAAGTCTTTATCAAGGCTCTGTAACAATTAATAAATTTGTTTTTTAACCTAAAATAATCTAAAATTATATGATTTTTAGATTATTTTATGTTAAAAAACAAATTTATTAATTGTTACAGAGCCTTGATAAAGACTTGATTTAAGTCGAAACGTTGGCAAATAAAATGTATTAAACAAATACACTGCATTACAAAGGCCCCGAGAATCGATTTCCTATATTTGAAATTTATAGACAGATCACTCAAGCATTATGTATGAAGTTTTAACGAAAAACAATGTACCTATTGAACATTAGTTTATTAATTTTAAATAAACGCAGGTATACAAAAATATTGTTATTTATTATAAAGTTAACTAAGCGAATATAAAACCAAAATAACTATAATGATAAATGGAAAATAATAATAATTTACTATAATAAAAGAAAAAACCGGTTGATTTGTGAGTCAGAACTGTCAATCTTTACTATGGCAACTTTTCAGCAACTATTTTGTTGCCTTCTTCAGGCCTAAAATTACATTATTAGAATTATGTAATTTTAGGCCTGAAGAAGGCAACAAAATGGTTGTTGAAACATTGCCATAATAAAGAAACTGGGAGTTTCGGGTTCAAGTCCCGACAGTGGTCATTTGATTTTTACTTAGATATAGCTCAAAAATCATGGCAGCTTAGCTGTCTGAGATATTTATTATTTTCACCTCTAATTGTTATGTGAATAATATGGTGTGGATATAAGGGGTTTTAAATCGATTGATTTTATCATATACCAAATAATAAAGATTGACAATTCTGATTCAAAAATCAACCGGTTTTTTAATTTTATTATATTACATACGTGAGTGAACAACATGAGTTTCAATATAATTTACTGTAGGTACATAAAACTATTCAAAAATGTATCCGAACAAAGGCAATAACATTTTATGAATTATTATTAAATTACTTATTCTAAGTATGCTTATATTAACGTGCTATTAAAATATTTATTATTTTTTTTACAATAATATGTAAACATATTTAAACAAAAGGTAGTTTAAAGTAGTTGCTTTGAAAAAAAGTCAAGAAAATCATGAAATAAAAATTATATACCTATATATATTTTAATAAAAATATCTCTTTATGCCAGTTAAATTAGAAAATAATGTACATCATCGAATGCGAGATATTTTTTGTTGTAAATTGATATTTTAACATTTTTAATATAGGTAAGGTTTTAAAAAATATCACATTTATAATTTTTCAATAAGAAAAAAAAACAATACATAATTATCCATCTGTTTTTTTTTTAATAAAAAAAAAACGGCATGATACATTACGCGCTGATAATGTTAGTAAAAAAACTATAATATTATTGACCACGTAGTTTCAAAATGCAATAACAAATAACATTTGGCGAAGTTCCATTCAAATGATTTCACACCCGTACCTAAAGATGTTTCATATCAAAAATTTAAATTTTTGAATATACTGATACTACTTTACAAAATGTATAACTTTTATTTTTATGATACAGGATTTAACTATTATATTTTATCCAATTTTGAGCAGTTATTAAAAATTTACAATTTTTTCGAAATGTCATTTTCTTAAAAACTATGGTTACCATGTTGGAGTAAAGGCCACTTAGTAATTTTGAGCTGTTTCAATTTATACATTTATAAATATACATATAAAATTGACATTTTGCACCGGAAGTGGCTTATCTTACCTTTGCTACCCTCTACCTGCCAAAGTAACCACTATCCAAACTTCATAAGTCGATGATCGTTCTTACCTGTGTTTTGGGTACATGCGCAGAGAAACTTTTAGCTTTTATAAAATGACGAAGGTCTGGCTGTCGCGGGCTCTTGCTCTAATAATAACGTATTAAAACAAAAGTTTTGAGAAAATTTTCAAATTCTTTGTTCCTCCAAAGACAAAAAGAATTGCATAAGATAAGTCAGTTACAAATAGCTAATGTTACAATTATAAATATAAAAAACTCGGGTCGCAGTGCCAAACCCTGCCGACAATATAGTGTATTTGCTAATACAGGCATTGTGGCATTATTATGTAAACTTAAGTTTGTTTTTCGACAAAATAAAAAATTTAACCCCTTAATACATCCCTTAAAATAATTAAATTTTTCTAAATTTCAATATTAGACATGGATTTTATCAGTACACCCAATTAAATACACCCTTCCATAAGTAAATCCGTATCAACAAACTAGTGTTTTCATAAAATTTGAAAGTCCGGTCCTGTCGGGCCGATTTTATTAAAATTTTAGCAGCACATTTTAATCTTTACTAAAGAGTTAAATTTCAATTTTGAAACGATTCTGACAAATTTTTCGGTATTTTTGGGCCCAAAAACTTTTTGGAACCCCTAAATACAACCCTGAAAATGGTCCGATCGGGCCCATTTTAAATAGGCTTCTTGCGGTGATGGGTTCCAATGTGTGTACCAAATTTCGTTTCAATCGATTAAAGTCTGTCGAGAGTTATCGTGTACACACACACAAACACACACACAAATATATATATATATATATATATATAAACATTTTTAAAAATGGTGCCAAAGTGTTCAGGAGGCTATGAAACGTCGAGAAATTTTGGTCCGACCCCTAGGTCCCGCCATCCGACCGACGCCAATAGTGTATGTGCCATATTATGGCAAATACACTAACAAAACATAATTAATAGTCAAATTATTAATGTTAAAAAATCATTTACAGAATAAAAGCATTTATTAACAAGCCGTGAGGTGGGTCGTTTATTAAGACTAAAGTGCGACCCTTGAGGTCAACACGACGAACTTCCCAGTTTGATAAATATTTAATAATAATAATTAAATTAGATATTACAGAGAAAAAATAATCATTTTAATCATTAAAACATAATTATTATTTATTTTTAACAATAATTAAAAACAAGCCGTGAGGTGGGTCGTTTATTAGGACTAAAGTGCGACCCTTGAGGTCCACACGACGAACTTCCCAGTTTGATAAATATTTAATAATAATAATTAAATTAGATATTACACTGAAAAGTAATCATTTTAATCATTAAAACATCAATAATTAAAAAAAAAAAAAAAAAAAAAACGGCTGAACCGATTTTTATAAAATTTATGTCGGATCAAAATGACGTTAACACGCCTCGATTGACACCCTTACGAAGTCGATATAATTTTTTATTCGCGAGATATTGTGTAAAATCTACTTTTTTGGAGGTTATTTGGTTAAGAAAAAAGAACGGCTGAACCGATTTTAAAAAAATTCCTTTCAGATCATATTTACGTTAATACGCGTCGATTGGCACCCCAACGTAGTCGATATCATTTTTCGTTCTCGAGATTTCGTCTTAGAAAGAAATTGACACATACATACGTACGTACGTACGTACGTACGTACATACGTACACACACACACACACACACACACACAGACATCTTTCTAAAAGTAGTGTAAAAATAGTGTAGTGACCTTGAAACATAAAAATTTTTTTTCCTTTTTGATTTCGATTTTCGGACCCATTACAATAACTTCCAATGGGAAGTTAAAAAAAAAAAAACGGCTGAACCGATTTTTATAAAATTTATGTCGAATCAAAATGACGTTAACACGCCTCGAATGACACCCTTACGAAGTCGATATAATTTTTTATTCGCGAGATATTGTATAAAATCTACTTTTTTGGAGGTTATTTAGTTAAGAAAAAAGAACGGCTGAACCGATTTTGAAAAAATTTCTTTCAGATCATATTTACGTTAATACGCGTCGATTGGCACCTCAACGTAGTCGATATCATTTTTCATTCTCGAGATTTCGTCTTAGAAAGAAATGGACACATACGTACGTACGTACGTACACACACACACACATACACACACACAGACATCTTTCTAAAAGTAGTGTAAAAATAGTGTAGTGACCTTGAAATATAAAAATTTTTTTTCCTTTTTGATTTCGATTTTCGGACCCATTACAATAACTTCCAATGGGAAGTTAACAAGGAAAACCTTAAAGAAAGTTCAACTTCGGAAAAATTAGGGAAAAGCTAAATTTTGGTATGGACGTTGATATTGTAGTTCTAAAGAAAATGTTAAAAGTCCCTATTGATCCGAGTGCCGCTAAAAATTTTAGGGGGGGTCAAAGGTCATGAGAAACGGTTTTTGGCGAATTTCTCAGTTCCGTTCCATTTTTAGTAAAAAATGGTTATTATCAATATTGTAGACTATGTAGAGAATAAATTTCTAACGTCATCCGATTTTTGAATTTTCGTTCCAAAGAGGAGCAAATTAGAAATAACGATTCAAAACCTGTCAAACGAAATAGTGGAGTCAATTTAGGTTTTTATTTCGAAGCCCGTAACAACTCGTCCGAAATGAATAATTTTTTTTTTTAAATATAAATACAAAATACTAAAACTTTTATAGGTTAAAAATTGACGCTCACCACCACCTGATTCGGGGGAGGGGGTAAAACAATCCCCGTAGATGTGTTTCTGAAAAAATCTCATAAAGTATTAGATATACGAAAAAAGTTTCAAACAAAAATTGTTCCATAGTTATATATTCGGTTCTTGCACATTTTCGTGTATATGGAAAGGTATGGCCATAAAAAGGACCCGAAAGTCACGTGCTTTTGTCGCCTTGGAAACCAATAACTAAAACGCAGTGTTCTTCATAGTCCAGTAAATTAATGGAAAAAATCACCCAATGACGCAACTAATTCCCATAGAGCTGGATTTTTCACAGATGGTAGAACACCTTTCAGGCTTCAAACATGTATTTTTATAAAAGTACCCGGTTATCCCTCATGTGCTTGCCCCGCCACCCCCTCTTAAATATTTGCTATAACAGGTTAAAAACTAACGTTAAAAAGTACCACATTATACGCGGGTACGCTAGTAGTAAATAATTTTGAATAAAAGATTTTTCTAAAACGATTAAAAAAAAAGTCACTCCATGTGTCGGAGAGAGAAGTTTTCAATGAATGAATGAATGAATTGTGGATTATAGACACTCGACAACAAGGGTCATTAGCGTCTGTACAGAAACGAAATGTAACTTAAACAAAAAACAACAGCATGTCAATACACCCGCAAAAACGAATGAATTATTGTCGGAAGTTTTGTAGCGGGGGGCTGCGGGAAATAAAACCGTCAGTAGTGAGTAACATAAGCGACTTTATGACGTTGTCAGATCGTCGGCAGATATTTTAGTTTGTGCAGGACAAATTTTGGGCCATATTACCCTCTGGGCCATATTTGCCGCCGGTGATAGTACTCTATTTTGTTTTTTTAAAGCGTACAAACATAATAAATTTGATAAAAGCAAAATCAAAAATTGACACACAACAAAGTAAAACAATTATAAGTACAAATAAAATGTGTCATAATAATATAATGTAGTAATACGATATACAGAAAAAATCATAAAGGCTGTAAAGAGGCCTAAATGTACATAAATAAATAAAATCACATAAACCGGTCAAGACCGGTTTCCTTTAAAAATCAAAACAACAGATCGACATTGTCAGGATCATTTCCTAAAACAACCGACAGATCACCTGACAATCCGATCTGCTGTCGTGTGTCCCTAAACTGGACACACTCTATTAAAATATGCGAAACACTAACACGAGTGTCACACGTCTCACAGAGGGGTGGTTCCTCACGTGCCATTAAAAACCATGCGTCAATCTACAGTGACCGATTCGTTGCCGTGTAAGGACCACTTCCTTCCACCTGGAGGAACGGCAAGACGTGAACCATGGGTCAACTGTAGATTTTATAGATTTTAACTTGTTTTCATCGACAGCACTCCATTCATCCTTCCAGAGCTGCTGAACGGCTGAAATCAGTACGCTCTTGAGGTCGTCACCGATAACGCAAAATACACTCTGACCGTTATTTGCAGCGTCCTTAGATGCAGTGTCAGCTAGTTCATAGCCAGCAATTCCCATGTGACCGGGAACCCAACAAAACCGGACAGTGGGTCCACCTCTTTTTAGGAAATATAACTTGTCCTGTATCAGACAAATCAGATGATGGCTAGGGTAGGAACGCTGTAATGCCTGTAGAGCACTCAAAGAGTTGCTGCAAATAACATATTTGTGCGGACCGTGAACATGTCTCAAGGCCTGCAAGATTGCATATAACTCTGCAGTAAAAATACTGCACTCTTGAGACAACTTGTATCCAACACTGGCGTTATCGGTGACGAACGCGCAACCTACTCGGTCGAGAGACTTCGAGCCATCCGTGTAAACGGAACGATAGTCTCGATTCTGATCCAGCCACGCCAGAAAAAGCTGGCGATAAAGCTCTGGTGTTGTCGTACTTTGCGGATGAATGGAAAGTGACATGTCGATGACGGGTTGAGGAATTAGCCACGGGGGCACAGAATTACGGCCGACTTTAAGAGTTCTAGGAAGCGCCAACGGAAGTTCATCTAGAAGAAGTGTTAACCTGATACCAAGAGGGCGTGTTGCATTCCTTCTCCGTCTATACAGAGGAGAAAAACGAGCTTGAAATACACAACTGTATTTTGGGTGATCAGGTTGACTACGGAGTTTAGAGACGTAGGATAGCATATTGCGTTTCCGCCGGATGTTCAGCGGAGGCTCTCCGCATTCATTGTTTATTTATTTATTTATTTATTTGTATTGTTTATATCTTTGATAAATTCGGTTTTATATACAATGCGTAAGAAGCATAGCTTACGACACATCATGATTTTTTTTATTTAGCAGGTATTAAGTTACGTTTAATAGTCAACCGTTGCTATGGAAAATTGTTTAAAAAATTCTCTGTACTATTTTTTCTATGTAATCTAATCATGGATGTATTATACTCACTGGATACCTGACTAGTGGTTTAAAAGTGAGGCAGGACCGCCATATTTGAAAAGGGCAAAACATACATTGACGGTTGTAATACCATGGAAATGTGTAATACAAACTTTTTCATTTATATTGTGAGCTAATGTGTCAACTAATTTCCCAAATATTTACTTAAAATTGCAATAGAAATTGAGTTTGAAAATCCCCACAAATTAAGTTTAATATACGGACGATTTGCGAATATTATTTACAAATTAGATGTTTAACGTTTGGAAATTTTTATACAAAAGAAGTTTTAAAACCTGTGAATAAAAGACAAAAGTTAAATAAGTTAATATTATTTTATAATATTGTCTTTAACTCACAGGTTTTTAAATTTCTTTTGTATAAAATATTATGTGTACCTAATAAATAATTTAAATAATTTTTTATTGTGCATTTCAATGTTTATAAAGAAAATAATAATTTGTAGGTATATGTTGTGAAAATAAGTTTGAAAAAAGTATAAATGATAACAGTAAGTATTTTTCTTGGTATAAAAATTGTGTTTTTGCCATGGTTTTGGCCTTTCCAATGTCAGCCATGTTTGAAAAGGGCAAAAACAGGCCTGCTTCATTTTTGTGACCTATTGAACATAAGCAGTCGGGTATCCAGTGAGTATAGTACATCCATGAATCCAATACATAATTATATTAGGTCTTATGGCTCATAGCCTACTAAAAAATTGTAAATCTTTTCAGTGTTATTTATGTTCGGTAAAACCGTTGAGACACAGTACCTACATAAAAATCGCGCCTTGTAATTCTTGAATTACTTGTATGCTCCCAAATTTTTCTAATTGTATGTATGTGTTGGGATGTAATTGAAGCGTTCGAAAGGTACGTGCAGTATGGAGCTGGGATTCTAGATGGTAGCGTAGATCATAGCTGGGCTTACTTAAATTAATGCATTGTAAGATTTTTTCGTTGGAGAGCAGCCAATTATATAATTGTTTCTAAACATATAGGAAAAAATCATTTTACCATATAATTGGCTGCTCTCCAACGAAAAAATCTTTCAATTGCATTTCAGCTGTATAAAAAAAAACTATTATTATCTTAATGCATTGTTATATTATATGCGAGCGTACACAACGAAGCAGTGAGTGTAGCAGGTATAAGCGCTGTTACAAGAGCTGGTAGATTCAAGAATGTATCCCATCATTCTTTCAGCGCGCTGACTACTACAATCAACATGTGACAACTGTCAAATGGCTGTTACAAGTTTCGCAATGGATGTGACTAGTTTAATAAGTGAAATTTTGCCAGTTTTTATTTAATTTGTTTTTATTTTTTTCTAAGACGCATTGAAAAGTGTTAGGTTCCATACGTAAATTATCAAAAAACCGGTTTGGATAAAATTTTAATTCTTGGTATAAATGATGAAATTCGCCATGTTTAAATCGTTTTCTATTAATAGGGTGGACATGATAGCTCCTACCCAAATTTATATTTAAAAAATATCACTTTGTAGGAGAAGAACACAAAAATTCGTCTTCGTTATCTGACATTTCAAACGCGACTTAAGCTTGTATCAATGCTAGTATCAAAGCTTCGTTGTGCAAACCTATAAGCGCTTATAATTTCAGCCACCATTTACCATACATGCTACCATCTAGAATCCCAGCTGCGTATACTGCACGTACCTTAAGGCTGTTGTGGAGTGTTTTTGGTATTACCCCTATCGTAGATAATACGATGGGAACCGTGGTTGTCTTTTTCATACGCCATTGTTGCTTGATCTCTATTGCGAGCTCAGTGTATTTTGTCTGTTGTTTGCAAGTAATGTGTGTTTGGTATTGCTATGTAGTATTATTATTATTGTTATTATTATAGAAATTATTTTAGAAACAGAAATTATTTTAGAAATAGAAATTATTTTAGAAATAGAAATTATTTTAGAAATAGAAGTTATTATAGAAATTCTACCAGGTCACTAATAAATGACTTTAATAAATGACAATTTAACAATACATAATTTAGAACGTGTTATCTTTGGTAATAGTGTTAATTGAAATTTTAAAATTATCAAAGATACGATGTGGTGTTATGCACAAAAAACACGTAACCAAATACTGGCCGTCACGATCAGCTCGCCACCAAGGACATTTTATGCTTTCGCAACTCGCGTAATATCCTTGAGCTGTGCACAATATTCAATAATTGTATTTCGCGCCTCTTCCTCGAGATCAAATCGTAGTACCTCTACCATGTACCGATGTTGCCATGTACTTCAAAGTCTAAATAGAAAAAACTGCGGCTGCGCCTGCCATGCGACGCCATGATTATTATTGTAGATTATAGACGCTCGACAACAGAGGTCATTAGCGTCTAAAAATAAAAAAGTAAACAAAAGAAAAGCAAAAACAATAAAACCAAAGCAAAATCAATATAAAATCAAAAGTTCGCGACGCCATGACATGTCATTCTTCATCTTTATGCTGGAATCGTCACACCCCAGTAAAATAAAAATATATTTTAATAAAATTTACCTTTAAAAACATAAATAATAATGGCAATGAGAAAAAACTTACCGAGAATGCTCATCAGATCTTATGGAAAAAATTATTATTGACAATTTTGGTGATAACCATAATTTTTGCACAGTTAACTAACCCTATTTATTCAAATCTGTCATTTTCCATTGTAGATTTTATCTTCTTTTACTTTGAACTCAAAAGATTGTAGTACAATAATTATACTATCACAGTGAGTGTGTTTCTCAAAGTGGGCGATATCGCTCCCTAGGGGTGTTGGAATGATCCAGGGGGGAACGTATCTTCGGAAGCAATTAGAGGGCCTTGAATAAAAATAGGGGGTCAGTGGAAGCATAAAGAAAAAAGAAGAAAATTTTGAAAAACCATTCGTATATACTGAAGTGCGGCAGTGGAAGGTTTTCCGTAATCCCTTTTTATCTGAAAATTATTTTAGAAAGTACGCAGAATAATGTTTGGAGTGTCTAGGTTCGGACTGAGGAGATGGTATAAGTGGGCCCATATAATTGACAATTAACATTCCAGAGTTGTTCCTCAGTCTAATTAGCATTCCAAACATTTAAAAAAAAAATAAATAAATAAGGTGAATACAACAAAACTGTTTTATTATTAAGAACGATAATCATAGGTCACAACAATCGATAATTGGTACGAACTTATTAATGAATATTTGATTTGAACCCGTAAACGATCATTATTCAAGATCAAGTCTTAAACTAGATAAATAAGCAAGCTTACCCCGTACGAATGAGTACATTATTTAAATACAAATTAAAGTTAAACGCGGATGAGCGAACATAGCTTAAACATTATAGTAAAGCTAAGCTTAACCAAAAAAATGGAGAAATTAATTAATTAATACAAAGTAATGAAAACATGTTACGTGGCCAGAAACAAATATCCATTGTAATAACTTCAGCAGTTATAACTTGAAAGAAAACATTGCGTCTTAGGACAATTTACAAATTTCCTTGAGCCGAACGAAATGCGTCCGCTCCTGGTCGTGGACAGAATTTTTCTCTTCTATCAACAAGTGTTCATATTTTTTAGTTGCTAACAAAATCTTAAATCACAATAATCTAAAAAGTATTTTATTTCAGTAACTTAGAAATTAGCAAACACCGCACAAGGCACTAGATTCTTATGTAACTAGTTTTTACATTTTTCAAAATAAAAAAATAATGACACTTCGCGAAACACAAATATAAGTCTGACCAGGAGGTGAACAGGATTATAACAATATAAATAATATTATTAAAAATAAGGATAATTCTATAAAAAATATGTCATTAGTAATTAACGACATGACAATACATAATTCCATTTGTTGTGTAAAGTGCAGTTAAATTCGTAGTGATTACTCTATTTACTAAATAAACACACAAAATGCAAATTATTCAAACTATGACAAAAGTTCAATTCTTTACAATATAACGTAGTCTTTAAACAGTTGAAAAAAATATATAGCAGGTGCTATCGTTATGTGAAATTTATGATAGAGCGCTGTATTTTAAAAAACGCACAATCTTTAAAGGCCTATAATTTGTGTGTAATTTTAGTAAGAAGAAAAACAAATTCGTAAAAAACGATTTTTTTAATTTTTTGAGGTATATATTATATAATTTTGTAGTTATAAAATATAAGTAGTTTCTATCCAATTATGTATTTAATTATTTTTAGATATGATTTGAATTATTATCTGTAATTATTTTTATTTGATATATTTCCATTGTAGGTATATTCTTGCGAAATCGGTAAGAGTGTGCAAGTATTTCAGGAATTACAAGACGCGATAGATCGTCAGTAAATGGTTGTTTTTAAATTCACAGTTAACAATATTTTTTTGCATTCATATTATATTAAGCCTAGTACAGACCGTGGTTCCTAACATTACGGTACAGACTACAGACGGTTGGTAGATCTACCAATATTGGCAGGTCAACCAATCAGCTGCCAATGAACTGCAAACGGCAAACAGCCTACCAACAATAAATTGGCAGTTCACACGGTTGGTAGATTTAGTCACAAAATCTTCAAATTTCGGCTGTCTACCAATAATTTTTTCTACCAACGTTGGCAGATGAGAATTGGCAGTTTACACGGTTGGCAGATGAGAATTGACAGTGTACACGGTTGGTAGATGTTGGCAATGTAAAAATTGGTAGATTCGTTGGCAGACACGTCACATGTGACATTTGACAAGAACTTTTATTTCGTCGACTATATTATAGGTAGTATATGACGTATAATATCTTGTTTTGAGAAAAACCAGTTTAAAAATTCAGACTTTTTAAAATTAGTGATGAATCAAAATAGATCAAAAATCAAAATAGACCATGCAAATTTATTATATATCCACATCCCTATATACTCCAGTAATTTTAAACATTTATACGCCCCATCTGCAGAATAATTCCCAGTTAGATGATTTTTTTTTATATACCTTCGTTATGGTGTTTTAAAAAACGTGTAGAAAGTCCCCAACGATATCGTGCCCGGCGTTGCCAGATATTCGAGGTTCAAGTTCAGATAGACGGTTTTTTGCGAATTTCTCGGTTCCGTTCCATTTTTTGCAAAAAATAGTTATTATCAATCATGTAGAAAACGAAATTATCTACAACTTTTGTATAAACATTTTTTGTCTGCGATTTATAATTTTTTCTTATTTAAGTACCCGCGGCTTCCCTCACCTCGATTTTACATAACGGGATTATGTTGCTTCCCGAGGGACTAACAAAATGATTTGTAGCTTTATTTTAAATTGAACTTAAAGCTAACGATTTAACTATAATTTTTATCGAAATTAATGCAGTAGTTCTCTAGTTATAAGCAACCAAACATACAAATCGACAGCACTCAAACAGACAGACAGACAGACAATTTTTTTTCGAAAATACTATATTTATACTTGACAACAATTATAAAGACCATTCGTAAAGTAATTTTGTAAAAAAAAATTACAAGGGTTAAGAGAAAGCGGATTAAGTACGAGTATGCATTTGCATACCGTATAACACACCCTAGTAATAGTAGCCACATTTTAAATTTTTTTTACAAGATTCCTTTACGAATAGTCTTTATAACAATTGTAATGAGTATTCGTAAAGGAATTTTGAAAAAAATTAAAAGTATGGCTACTCCGGGTTATTCTTAGTAGAGTGCGTTATAAGGTATGAGAATACATACTCATACTTAAATCGCACTCTCTCAATCCTTGTAAATTTTTTTTACTAAACTACTTTACGAATGGTCTTTATAATTGATGTCAAGTATAAATATCGTATTTTCATCGACATGTCACTTTCCATTCATCCTCGAAATTCAACAGTTCCAGAGCTCTATCGCCAGCTTTTTATGGCGTGGCTGGATCAGAATCAAGACTATCGTTCCGTTTACACGGATGGCTCGAAGTCTCTCGACCGAGTTGGTTGTGAGTTCGTCACCGATAACGACAGTGTTGGATACAAGTTGTCTCAAGAGTGCAGTATTTTTACTGCTGAGAAAAGAGGTGGAACCATGTCCGGTTTTGTTGGGTTCCCGGTCACATGGGAATCGCTGGCAATGAATTAACTGACACTGCAGCTAAAGACGCCGCAAATAACGGTCAGAGCGTGTTTTGCGTTGTCGGTGACGACCTCAAGAGCGTACTGATTTCAGCCGTTCAGCAGCTCTGGAAGGATAAATGGAGTGCTGTCGAGGAAAACAAGTTAAGAGCTATAAAATCTACAGTTGACCCATGGCTCACATCTTGCCGTCCCTCCAGGTGGGAGGAAGTAGTTCTTACACGGCTGCGCATCGGTCACTGTAGATTAAGTCATGGTTTTTTAATGGATCGTGAGGAACCGCCCCTCTGTGAGACGTGTGACACTCGTGTCACCGTTTCGCATATTTTAATAGAGTGTATCCAGTTTAGGGACACACGACAGCATATCGGATTGTCAGGTGAGCTGTCGGTTGTTTTAGGAAATGATCCTGACAATGTCGATCTGCTGTTTCGATTTTTAAAAGAAACCGGTCTTGACCGGTTTATTTGATTTTATTTATTTGTATACGTTTAGGCCCCTTTACAGACTTAATGTTTTTTTCTATATATTTTATTACTACATTATATTATTATGACACATTTTATTTGTACTTATAATTGTTTTACTTTGTTGTGTGTCAATTTTTGATTTTGCTTTTTACTTCCCACCTCTACTATGGTAGGGAAGTAATGGATTCAGTCCGAAAACAATATTTCGAGATTTTAACAGATTTTCACGTTTTGAGACCCTAGCAATCGTTTAAAATAATTTTCCGACTGATGTCTGTATGTGTGTGTGTGTGTGTGTGTGTGTGTATGTGTGTGTGTATGTGGTCAATTTTTCGCCTTCGATATCTTAAGAACGGAACAACATACGGGCATGCCGATTGTTCTATTGTGTTTATCAGCCTTTAACTTAGATCTGATTAGATTTTGAGTCAAATCGGTTCAGTGGATCCTGATATATTCAAAAAAACGACCTCAATGTCACGTATTAACATAGGTAAAAAAAAATATAAATGAATTATAGATGTTATAATATGAAAAAAATGTAAATATTTTTTTTCTCTAAAATGTATAGTTTTCGAGAAAAAAAATATTTTACTAAAAAAAATAAAAATTGTACGTAAATCAAGGTAACCATGATTTTTACTTCCCACCTCTACTATGGTAGGGAAGTAATGGATTCAGTCCGAAAACAATATTTCGAGATTTTAACAGATTTTCACGTTTTGAGACCCTAGCAATCGTTTAAAATCATTTTCCGACTGATGTCTGTATGTGTGTGTGTGTGTGTGTATGTGTGTGTGTGTGTGTGTATGTGTGTGTGTATGTGGTCAATTTTTCGCCTTCGATATCTTAAGAACGGAACAACATACGGGCATGCCGATTGTTCTATTGTGTTTATCAGCCTTTAACTTAGATCTGATTAGATTTTGAGTCAAATCGGTTCAGTGGATCCTGATATATTCAAAAAAACGACCTCAATGTCACGTATTAACATAGGTAAAAAAAAATATAAATGAATTATAGATGTTATAATATGAAAAAAATGTAAATATTTTTTTTCTCTAAAATGTATAGTTTTCGAGAAAAAAAATATTTTACTAAAAAAAATAAAAATTGTACGTAAATCAAGGTAACCATGATTTTTGCTATATTAAGTTAGCCATCAGTAGATCACCAAACAAAAAATTCGACTGATGACCAGTCCTATACTTCCCACCTAGTAAATATTTGCAAAAAATAAACACTCTTTTTTTTTTATTCTTTGACTAGGCCCAAATAACCTTAGCTGTTGGTGGTCTTTAAAACACAATTTAATTTTTATTCTTTGAAAAAAGCATGGCCCTCTTTTTTGTTTGGTGATCTACTGATGGCTAACTTAATATAGCAAAAATCATGGTTACCTTGATTTACGTACAATTTTTATTTTTTTTAGTAAAATATTTTTTTTCTCGAAAACTATACATTTTAGAGAAAAAAAATATTTACATTTTTTTCATATTATAACATCTAGAATTCATTTATATATTTTTTTACCTATGTTAATACGTGACATTGAGGACGTTTTTTTGAATATCTCAGGATCCACTGAACCGATTTGACTCAAAATCTAATCAGATCTAAGTTAAAGGCTGATAAACACAATAGAACAATCGGCATGCCCGTATGTTGTTCCGTTCTTAAGATATCGAAGGCGAAAAATTGACCACATACACACACACACACATACACACATACACACATACACACATACACACACACATACAGACATCAGTCAGAAAATGATCTTAAACGATTGCTAGGGTCTCAAAACGTGAAAATCTGTTAAAATCTCGAAATATTGTTTTCGGACTGAATCCATTACTTCCCTACCATAGTAGAGGTGGGAAGTAAAAAGAGGGCCATGCTTTCTTCAAAGAATAAAAATTAAATTGTGTTTTAAAGACCACCAACAGCTAAGGTTAATTGGGCCTAGTCAAAGAATAAAAAAAAGAGTGTTTATTTTTTGCAAATATTTACTAGGTGGGAAGTATAGGACTGGTCATCAGTCGAATTTTTTTTTATTGTTTTTACTTTTGTTTTGTTTTACATTTCGTTTCTGCACAGACGCTAATGATCCTTGTTGTCGAGCGTCTATAATTCACAATTCATTAATTCGTTTCGGAATAATATTCTGAGAAAATAATACCAAATCAATATCTCACAGCATATTAAGTACTACTTTCATTGAACTTATCCGAGCAAAGCTCGGTCACCCAGATATTGTGTATTACACATATAGGTACTATCAAAAATAATAACTATAGATACAAAGGCCATTACGCCGTCACAAGCGTTCGGATTCTTTCGGCGCGTCATCGGAACTTAGTTTAAAAATGATTTTTTTATTAAATATAACTTTTTAATTATTACCTAAGTAAAAAAAATAATAGTTTTGTTATGAAACTTGTATGTGATCTTTCCATTTATGTCAAAAAGAAATTTCATTCAAAAACCCAATTGTGACGGGCCTTTAATTTCCCTGTATTTATCTTTTTAAGGTTCCGTACCCAAGGGTAACCAAGAGGGATGGAACCTTTGGTGTAAATACACTGAGTACTAAACAAGTTTCCACAAAACACCAAAATACTAACACTTTTCTCGACACATGTTTTGGTAACCATGTAGCATCATTAGGAAATGATTAAAACTTACGCGTCGAGAAAAAAGTGCTCGTGTTTTGTGGGAATTTTTTTAGAATTCGGAGTCAAAACATATTAGTTTTAATTTTTTTTTACTAATTTTCATGTTTGAAGCTTGTTTTGTAGTTTTGTTATAGTCTGTAATCTGTAATATATTTTATGACGATCATAATAATACAATTCATCAAACACAATTTTATATCGTCTTTAAAATCTATTTGAGACATTTTCTAATAAAATGTTTTTACTGTATAAAAAGTAAACATAATTAATAGGTAATTAATATAAAAGGATATTTTGTACATGTCCGACTAGTAAATCAAAAATTAAGATGTCCGGAGTTCTAACATCTTGATCACTGACTTTACTAAACACTATAATAAAAAACGTGTTAAACTGCCTGCAGGGAAAATCCACAGTAGAATGAGCCTTGTATGTTATCACTATATTATAATATTATGTATTATATTGTATTACTCCAATTCCTTGTTCCCAAACAAGCACGCTAAACAATGTAATTATTTATAAAACTTGTTTCAACCACTTATTTCTTTTTCATTTGCTTTCAACTACTCTATACTTTTACTACCTGTTTATAAAGATTCTCACTAGTTTAAAGAGCTTTTAATCGAAACTAAAAAAAAATCACTATAAAATACGTTTCTTTGTTGACTTCATCAAATTCATCAAATCTCTTTGCAAATTGCATTTAATTTGGTTATGGCGCCGTGTACTAAGTCGTATTTTGAAACAAACAGTAATCGTAGTAGTGTATTGAATTGAATTGTGAATTCGACATCGGAGGTCATTAGCGTCTGTAAGGAAACAGAATCTAAACAAAACAAAAGTAAAATCAATAAAATAAAAGCAAAATCGACAAAATAAAAGCAAAATCAATAAAATAAAAGCATAATCAATGGAGGAAAGACAGCAATGTTTGTAAAGGAACGTGTAAAAGAAGGGACAGTTTCACGATATTTGCGTTTGGCCTCTGCAAAAGAAATTTTTTCTGTTGTTCTTATTTCTTCTATCTTGAACTCCACTTTGTATTGTGGACATTCTCTAGATCTTGCAGAGTGAATGCCGTTGCAATTAACACAATGCGACACCCTTTTGCACGGAATATCTTCATGCAAAGGTGGGCCGCAATTGTCACAGAGACTATGAAAGCTACAGTTATTCTGTGAATGTCCAAACTTTTGACATTTATAGCAACGTAAGGGAGATGGTATATACTGACGTACTTTCATAGAATAGAATGCTGCTTTAATTGATGGCGGAGGCTGCGGTGTACAGAACGTAAGAATATGAGACGGTCTAGGTACTAATTGACCGTCTCTACGTGCGTGAATTCTGTATACGTCTGTAACACCTTGGTCTTTAAGTTCCTCTTTTATTGTTTCAACAGTACAGTTGAGCAGGTCAAAACAATAAATAATGCCCTTAGAGAAATTAAGCTGCTTATGCAGTTCTACTTTTACTGGTACGTCTGTGCACATGTCCACACCTTTTATATTTGTGCATGCCAATACAACATGAGCTTGATGCTGTGAAGCTGTTTCAATTAATAAACATCCATCACGCAACTTTTTAACACTTGGAAAAGTTCCAAACAAGCCATCAAGATGTTTATTAATGTAAAAGGGACTGTCGCCGTTGATTTTCCAGTTACCTTAGTCATTATCAAATATCTGTTACATGGAGTAACAGTTGCCGGGTCATTGCCAAATAATAAATTAAAACCTTCATCTTTACGCCCTCTCTTAGAGGGAGGGCTGGTTAGAGGAGGAAATGTATTCATAGTATTTCTATATAATTCATCACCCGTGCTCCCCACCCACCACGGAGCCCAACAAGGGGACGATGACCGCAAACCGGTACAGAGCGCCAGGGCTACACGGTGATATAGTCAGGCTCAAGAGACGGCGCCACTCCATCCAAAGACACTGGCTCACCCCGCCGGAATACTAAATAAACACGACGTTAGCCGATTGACTAGACTGGGTTAGGTCTAGCCGCCCGTTTACAGCGAAGCGGAGGCCAAAGCAGTGTGTTGGTGCACCCAGGCGAACCTCAACTGCCAGGATCCTCTTTTCCGCCTTACGGGTCACCGCGCACGGCAAACACGCAGGTGTACTATTAGGAACTACTACAAACAAAGGACAGCAACAAAAGTGTACCCATAACGGAGGGACAAGACCGCTATCAACAACAAAAAAGAGGGAAGAGCAGAAGAAGAAAAAAGTTGCGACTGTCCTTCCTTCATAATAGTCCCTAAATGAATCACCCAGCCGGGTACACAACCGACTGGTGCGTGCTCGGGTTTCCCTGGGTTCGCCAATTCCCAAAGAACATTGTAATGCAATTGCGATAAACAACGACATTCCAATGTTCCCCCTGAGGGCCGTAGTAGTGTATATGTTACGTTTATTGTTACTATGGAGTATGTATTCTAAATCTAAGAATAATGGACTAAATTTAGGATTACTTTTGATTGTTGACTAACGTTGGGAATAGCATTTGTTTTTTTTAGACTTTGTTCAATCTTTAGCCGGTTTAACTTGAGATTAGTCAAAACTCTATAGTTAAAAATTTTGGAGTATGAATAATTCAAGAAATATAATGCGCGATAGTTTATAGAATATAAAATTTGACGTTAACAACAAAATTTTAACGGGCCTTTGAATTACATTTACCTTTTTTATTTAATAGTAGTTAGTAGGTATTTAACTTGTGACAGGTTGATTTTGTATTTTGCTATTTTCTCAGAATGTATTGTTGTTTGAAATGAGTATTTTCAAATATACGATAAACTACAAAAGTTACACAACTAAGAGGACAGTTGAAGGAATAGGAAACTAATATGAAGGAGCTGTATTTGCGTAGCATGATTATCTATTCAACCACAGTATGTATTGTTTATTTTATTTTAAATTTTAAATGATCAGGTAGTAATATATACAAGCACTTACTATGACATTATGCAGCTCGTTACATTTCTAACGTCTGTCGTCTACTTAAATTAATGAAAAATATGGCAGAGGCAGTATTGTGTTCCAGTTTAATGATATTAAGTTTTAGAGCAAATGTTTAGTAAATATTTAGTAATAATGCATAAATACAAGAACATAGTGTTAAAAAAAGTTTCAAGGTAATTTTAGGTGTTACTTGTTATCTCTTTTACATTGTTATAGACTAATATTGGAAATAGTTTAAGAGTATGTTTTGTTCCCCAGACACCTGAGGAAGATAGGATTCCCTATCGAAACGTTGTGAATTGATAATAATATTACGACACTGCACTGCGGTCTTTTTCACCTGAATTTCCAATCAATGAGAACGTGGACCTGAATTACGATCATCAAGATACTAGAGAGGGTTTTTTCAACAATTTACGTACTAAATATGGAAACCAATGTTATAAATTAGTCAAAAAAGTAGCAAATAACGCTTCTAAAATGGCTTCTTTGAATAATAGAAGATTTTTTCTACTGGAATGTAAACGGAATTCAGTCAACCCAAAGCATATTATGAAGAACTTAAATTTAATGTATACGATTTTAACAAAAGATCAGCCATTTCATAACAAAGTAGATGAGATTATGAGGAGGTTTAAGATGTCAATTTTAGATTTAGAGATTAAAATTACACATTGGAAGTTATCAAAATTAATATCAACAGATAAGGACCCGGTCAATCAATTAAAAACTCTATTACCTTCTGAGGTGATAGCTTGGTGTATCAACAACAATAAAATAAGATATGAAAGATCGTTCACAAAAATAAAACATAATAACATAAGTAAACTAAGAGGTTTGTTAGCAAATACAGCTACAGTATTAGAGTCAACACATATAGATAACTTTATTTATAACTATTGGGATCCGTCAAATGGGTGGAGCTTAAAAAACATGGCGCAAAGGGGGGGGGAAATTTTATATACGGGGTATACTTTTGCGTGTAATTTTATGATTTTCAAAGTGATAAGAAATAATAAATATAAGTGCAATTTACAATTGGGCTGGTACGAATCCTAAACAAAGGAATTTCGTTGAAGGAGAAGGGATTCTCAAAGCCGGACATATTATCAAATGTGTGAAAAAAACAAGATAACTGAGCTGTCAAAAGTAGTAATCTTTACGGCATATTGCTTAAAAACATCAAAATTAGAAGAAAATCTCCACGAAATTAATCATCCGTTCAATGCTTCTTTAAGGCAGGGTTAGGTGAATAATGTAAACACATAACTGCATCATAATATGTTATATTGTAATAAGTAGGTAAGTTACTAACCTCAAAATATTTGTATACAAAGTTAGTCCTATAAATCTGTCAATCGTCAAATGATTTTACTATTGTAGTACAGTATGATAATAAGTACACCTTATTATTAATATAAACTATTTTTTTAATTCATAAATACAGTTTTTCCACATTTCATTAGAAAATAATTCGCTGTAAAGTAAGTTTTACAAGGCAATAACTGACCAGTGTTTAATGCCATGATATTAGAAAACGTCGCGAATTCCATTTTCGATAAACTTTTTGTTCATTTTACTTGTTTATATTTGTAATAAACAATTTCACGATAAATTTGCACTGTTAACATGTAAAATTTTCCCTCGTTTTGAGTACAATTTTGTGCCACCAGATGTCATATGCTCATTTGACGGATCTCAATACTGATATAGAATTACCAGATTACGTACAGAGAGTACTGGTGTTATCACCGAAGTGTGGAATTCAACAAAAACCAAATGAGATCTCTATTCCAACATTGGTCAAGGATTTGGAGTTTGGCAATAAGTATGGAGGACATGGATATTAACGAAATAAATGTTTTCGAATTGTAGATTATAGACGCTCGACAACAGAGGTCATTAGCGTATAAATGTTTTCAAGAATAATGTAAGAATAAAAGCAATCAACTCAATTACTAATTTCTATAAGTCAGGTAAACATTCGGTGAAGGATATTAGATTGCGTTCGGATATTAAGAAAACTAAACAATTTTTAAAAGAAAAACCTGATGTAGTAATAAATAGAGCAGATAAAGGTGGAGCCACGGTGGTGATGCTGGAGGAGGAATACAAGACGGTGATGAATAGGATGCTGGATGAGGATAACACTTACAGGTTAATAAAGAAGGATCCTACGAATATTTTCCAGAATAAAGGAAATGATTTGGTCACGAAGTTACAAAACGGCAAATTTATCACGTACGTCGTAACTATCGATGGATTTTCTCTGTGTTTTCTTTCTTCCCGACATTACTTTCGTTTGAAATCACAGCAACTAAAGAAGTTTCACTTTGCAAAAAAAAAAAAAAATAGTGATGACACATCTGTAGACTAAAGGCTTAAATTAAAAAAAAAAGAAATAAGTCAATCGGTTGAGTAGGGATCGCTGGCGGACTGTCTTAAGAAATAGGGCTTGTGTTTTAAATATACAGTGTGTAAGCGGTTTTACCGAACACAGAAAAAAAAACATTGAGAACATTTACAATTTTCTAATAGGCGATGGGCTATAAGTTCTAATGTAAATATTATGTAGTGGATTACATAGAATACAAACATTTTTTAAACAATTTTCCATAGCAACGGTTGGCTATTAAAAGCACAAGAGTAACTTGGAACCTGATATAGAGATATTAGACTAGAGTACACTAAGGATACAGCTGCCTGTAAGTGGAAGCGATAGAGACGAAGAAAGAGATAGATGCCGAGTGATCTCTATGGATATGAATATATTAGAGAGATAGTTGTCGAGTGATCCCACCATCTCTTTTCTATGTATTAGAAACTCTGCATCTGTCTCTCTCGTTGCCTCTATCGCGAAATCAGGGCTCTTACGTACTCTATTCTAATATCTCTATGGAACCTGCTAGTGCTAACCACATATGAATATTAGATTTTATAGCCCATATCGTACTACAAAATTGTAAAATATGTTCTCAATGTTATTTGCCCTATTTTTGGTAAAACCGTTTACACCCTGAGTACATTTCCTAACGACGTCTTGCAACGTATCTTATTAGGTTGCGTTTAATTGTTGTTGTTTTTTCTTATTTTTAATTGTATACTGGCAAATCAAAAACCATACCATATTTTATATCCCCTTCAGGGTAGGCTACTCAATTACACAAAATACGTTTGTACATTGTGTAATCATTTTGTGAAGGGTAGCTTATTGGATTTACGCAATTGTTTAAAATAAAAAGATGTCATTTTTTCTCGTGGATGATTCGGCAGTTCTCTGTTCTAGACGCGACCGAGAGATACATCCCGTTCCTTAAATAAAAATTATTATTTTGATCAAATCCAAAATTATTATAACTTTTGTGTTGATACTTCGGGTAACATTATAAATCGTAGTCCTTGTTTGTTAAAAAATTTGATAGTAACTTACGCGTGGTATGGTTTTTGGTTTAAACGCTGTATTTGTTATTTTTGTTTCTGTTCGATTCATTGTAAAAAAAAAAATAAATGTGTCCAATATCTGTTTTATTAAAATTGTTAGTAAATCATAATACTTATTAATTTTCTTTCATTTCTTCGAATTTCGATCTTACGGATCCGGCGTCTTTATTATTAATGATAACGCCACAGAATGGTAGCAGAGCGTACTTTTTTTACTAAAATTTAATCTGTTGAAATTATATTTAGACGAATTTTTGTGTTTGATAAAGTTTTAATTCATAAATCTTTATAATTGATTGCATAATCCTAGCCAGATAACAGGTCGCATTTTCAATGGTAAAAGTTCAATAGAAATTAAAAAGACATATTCCTTTTCATAAATTTATATTACTGTATTGGTTCCTTTTCTCGGTCGCACTAATTTTTAAAAAAGTATTTGTGTTATTGTCTGTAAAAGTGAATTTTTGTCAAATATGCCGCAAACCAGAAGCCACAAGAATGACACCGACTCGACGCAAGATGAAGATAAGTTTGCTTCGGCAGAAAATCTTAATCCTTCAGTGCAGCAACAGAATACTACGACTACGGAAGAAAAAGAAAATCCAAGATCTAGTTCTCCGCACGCGTCGTCATCACTCGCTAAGGCTACAGCAGTTCATATGAGTTTAACTTCAAGTTTAGTCGATCAAGTTGTTGAACTGCGCCATTTGTCTGAAACTCTCACGAAGCATCTTTTAAAACAAAATCAAGATATCAAACCAGAATACAAAGCGTTAATCGATCAAGTCAAGTTGTGTTCCGGAGAAGATCCAAGACTCGTTGTTGATTTCATAGAACAAGTTCAAGGATTAATTGATCTGAAAGTAGCAACTGAATCGTCTTTACTCGTTGCTTTGGTCACACGCCTAGAAGGTGAACTTAGAATTTGGTGGGCCGACGCTACATCCAAGGTTTCAAACTGGATTTTATTGAAGTCACAATTACTCGACGCTTTTATTCCGTTAATCACGAGAAGCCGATTAATAGAGTCGCTAGTTCGAAGATACCAGGATTCTGAGGAAAACTTCAAGAACTTCATTTCAGACATTCACAGAAAAGCTCAAGTTCTCCAAGCTAACATTTCAGAACAAGAATTGGTACTGCACGTGTGGACTCATGCAAATGTGACAACTTTACTTAAAATTAAAAATGAATCAATACCAACATCGTTCATTCAACTGCAAACTATGGCAAGACGCATAGACGAAATGGAGTCTCTTGTCGAAGCGGCAAGGAAACGTGAAGGAGAGGCGAATATCAAGACGACGGATACTAACAGTTCACGTCCTCAGTGTGCATATTGCAAGATGTACGGACACTCCATACGAGAATGTCGTCGCAGATCGAGAGCGAATGAAAACAGAAATTATTCGCCAAATTCAAAAAACGAATAATACCGCAACCTGCATCGGGTTGCGTTAATCACACGAAAAGTGAAAATCAATTAACGATATTTCAACTACCCTTAATTAGTTTAAAAGTTAAAAACTTATCCTTTCTGACGCTACTAGACTCAGGAGCTAACATCAACTGTTGCAATAAAAACATTGCTGATCGCATTGTTGAGAATCGCCACGGGTATTTTCGATCCACGTCGTCGTCTGTTAAACTTCCTGGAGGAAATACTATATTCATAAATCAAGAACTAATTACAATTATTAAAATTTCCAAATTTACCTGGAAACTATCCTTTGCAATTATTCCTAATTTAAACCCACCTTTCATTATTGGTGTCAAAACGCTTCGACGAATGAGATCTTTCCTCGATTTTGTTGATAACTGTCTTCGATTTCATTTTGCTCCCGAAATTCTTGTTCCTTTTACTAATAACTCGAATCCTAATAATTGTTACGGTCTTGCGTCCATGTTGGAGCAGCCGGTCCTACTGTCTGAAGATCTTCAGCATCGTCTACAAACGTTGATAACAAAATTTAACGATACAATCACAACTACTCTTGGAAAAGTCAGAAATTATAAATACAAAATTCATTTAAAAGATCCTACGCCAATACATCAACCTCCGTTTGCTCTGACTCCTCCAAAGGCAGCGGCAATGCGAGAACATATAAAAAAATTACTTGAATTGGATGTCATTGAGCCTAGTCTGTCACCGTATTCAAGTCCTTGTTTTCTGATACCTAAGAAGGATGGTGGACGTCGCCTAGTCGTCGATTATCGTAAAGTGAACCAGAGAATCTGCTATGACGCGTATCCAGTACCCAGACCAGAGTCTGTTTTTCAATGCTTACAAGGGGCTAAAGTTTTTAGTAAGCTAGATCTTAATATGGCGTATCATCAATTAGAACTGCATCCTGAATCAAAACCAATTACGGCTTTCGCGACTACTTTTGCCGCATATCAATATAAATTCTTACCTTTTGGACTAGCGGTGTCTCCGGCTGCACTCAATAGAATTATTAATCATATTTTTGGCGATCTACATTATAAATTTGTGACTAATTATTTCGACGACCTGCTAATTTATTCAGCCACACCCGAAGAGCATCTTCAACATCTACATGAAGTCTTCTCACGTCTGCAGCAGCATGGATTTACAGTCAATCCTAGTAAAATTCATTTGTGTATGGCAAGAGTTAGTTGTCTGGGATTTATGATATCAGAACAAGGGTGTCATATAAATCCTGAAAAGGTAGAAGCAATCCAACGACTACCCATACCAGCCAATTTAAAGCAACTCCAAACGTTTCTGGGTATGACATCGTATTTCGCGCGGTTCATCGAAAATTTCAGTGAGAAAGCGGCGCCGTTAAATAATCTTAAACGAAAAAGGATTAAATTTGTCATGGGGCCGCAACAACTCCAAGCCGTACACGATATCAAAACGGCATTGTCCACTGCGCCTGTCTTGAAATTTCCCGATTTTGATCGTACTTTTACTCTGCGATGTGACGCGTCCGATATAGCTCTAGGAGCAGTCCTGCTTCAGGAGTTTGAAGACGGACTTCATCCAATTGTATATGCTTCGCGGAAATTATCAGAGACAGAGAAGAAATACATTGTATTAGAACGAGAAGCGCTTGGGATTATATACGCAATTGAAAAATTTCAAGATTATTTATTAGGCAGGCACTTTATTCTCCAAGTGGACAACGAAGCGCTGTCCTGGATGTTACGTCATCCAAAACAACTGGGAAAAGTCGGTCGATGGGTGTTGAAACTATCTCGCTTCGATTTTACGGTTCAACATATACGAGGTCCACTGAATAATGTTGCCGACGCCTTAAGCCGTCTATATCCAGACGCAGAATTCAATTCTAATCCGATGGCTCAAGAAGATGAGGTAATTAACAATTTACATGAAATTCCGGACAGCTTTTTAACCTTGAAACGTCATCAGGAAGCCGACCCAGAGACACAACTCATCATGCATCGTCTACATAGACGTGAAGATGTCATAGGTTATGTCTTACGAGATGGACTCTTGATGAAATTAATTGGTAAAAATAAAATTAAGAGAATCGTGGTTCCTACATCAGTTCGTAATATGCTCCTGTATTATTTTCACGACCTCGACGCGCAACATCCTGGAATCACTAAGACTTACAGGGCGTTAGCTCGCCGTTTCTGGTGGAAAAACCTTTTTCAAGATGTGAGACAGTATGTAAGAAGCTGTGAAGCGTGTCAAGCATGTAAGGCATCCAATTTGCCTGTAGGAGCGCCCATGTGTTCCACCGAACCTAACATTCCATTTCAACGAGTTTACTTGGACTTCTGCGGACCGCTTATCCGTTCAACTGCTGGTAACCGCTATGTTCTCGTCGCATTGGATGCATTTTCCAAATGGATTGAAGTCATCCCATGTTCGCGGGCTTCAGCGAACATAACAACAAAGAAGTTGGTTGCACTCTGGTGTCGCTATGGGCCGCCTCAAATGATAGTCTCCGATAATGCGTCCGTTTTTCGCAGTGACCTGTTTCGTCGTATGACGTTGTCCTGGGGCATCAAACACATATTCACTGCTCCTTACCAGCCAACATCGAACATGGTTGAAAGATCCATGCGCGACTTAAAGGCTTCACTGTCCGTAATGATGCGTACCTGCGCGGACAATCATAGAGATTGGGATAAATTTCTGCCGCTATTTTCTTATTCTCATAATGGTAACGTGTTTGAATCCACTAATCTAAGTCCTGCTAAAATTTTTTTAGGTCGAGAATTACCGAAGCCGCTTGATTTGCAATGGGAAATTCCGAATCTTCTTGATCCAGACCCACACGTGGAGCCAGAAGAAATTCATCGAAATCTTCAGAAAGCTCATCGCAAGGTGAAACAGCTTTTCGATCTTAAACATCCAGAACGTCATCCGTTCCATGAAGGCCAGTTGGTGTTGCAGCGCCGACATATACAGGTGAAACCAGGGGACGAAATTGGAGCGAAGTTTGTAGCACGATGGAGTGAGCCTCGTCGTATTTTGCATTTCACCACGCCATCTTCCTGCGTAGTCCAAAGTACAGAGGATCCTAGACGGGAGTACCGAGTTCACGTTAGTCAACTTCGGCCATTCTTCCAACGTTGAAAGTCGCACTGGCGCTTTCTTTTGAGGGGGAGAATGCAACGTATCTTATTAGGTTGCGTTTAATTGTTGTTGTTTTTTCTTATTTTTAATTGTATACTGGCAAATCAAAAACCATACCATATTTTATATCCCCTTCAGGGTAGGCTACTCAATTACACAAAATACGTTTGTACATTGTGTAATCATTTTGTGAAGGGTAGCTTATTGGATTTACGCAATTGTTTAAAATAAAAAGATGTCATTTTTTCTCGTGGATGATTCGGCAGTTCTCTGTTCTAGACGCGACCGAGAGATACATCCCGTTCCTTAAATAAAAATTATTATTTTGATCAAATCCAAAATTATTATAACTTTTGTGTTGATACTTCGGGTAACATTATAAATCGTAGTCCTTGTTTGTTAAAAAATTTGATAGTAACTTACGCGTGGTATGGTTTTTGGTTTAAACGCTGTATTTGTTATTTTTGTTTCTGTTCGATTCATTGTAAAAAAAAAAAATAAATGTGTCCAATATCTGTTTTATTAAAATTGTTAGTAAATCATAATACTTATTAATTTTCTTTCATTTCTTCGAATTTCGATCTTACGGATCCGGCGTCTTTATTATTAATGATAACGCCACAGTCTTTAATAAATCTTGTGAACTTTAATTACACTATTTATTAACAAAAAACGTTTCGCTACTGGTATTCTCGAAGATTAAATTTATACAAAAACAAAACTGAGACGTGTATAACTAATATGTATGTATTTCTAAACGAGGATCATTAAATTCGTCAACGAACAGGGTTAAAACACTTCAAACAATTTGAGGATCAACACAACAAGGGGGCGTGGTTTGTTGGTTTTCTGAAATACGCGCACAGGTTTATGGTACGTGTATGTGTGTGTCCGTGCGCGTGAATGTGCAGGTGTGTTTGTATGTATGTGTGCATCTATATATTGTTTGTTCGGGACTAATCATAATCAGGGTCAAAACTGCAGGCTGCTAAATTACAGACTGTGGTTTCCTGGGTAGATTCGTGTCCGTGCCATGTAATCAACAACAAGAATACGTACACATTCCACCTGAACAGGAGTGTACTAGTAGGCGATGCTTTCATTTGTTAATTTTCTAATCAAATATAATTCGTGTGAGTTGTTAAAAATTCAATAATTGACTTCCGATTTTGATAACAAGAATTTATCATACATACATGAAAGCACCTCCGACGCAAATTGAATTATTATTCTATTGAAGCCATTTCCTCGCTCTCTGCAGGATGATCCGGAAATAAAACATACGTATTATCATAATTATGTTGATATTTCAAATAACTAAAATATTGGCAACATGTCTAAATATCAAAGGCAAAATATCTGATTAAAAATATTTCGCGACAAAGTGTCAAGAGACATAAATATTCAATATAAAAAAAAACTTTTTAACAAAAAAAAGACTCCTTCAAAAAAGCCACTAAAAAAAGGAAAAAAAAATTGAGGTCGGCGACAATTTAATTAGGTACCTACCGTAAACTTTATTATATTAATAGGGACGGAAGTTTGGAGGATAACGGATCTTTAAATAAATGTTATTAAACTATTTTTGATTGCAACGTTTCGTTGGACACTCCAACTTTCTCAGGCTCTATATTTCATACAAAAAACAAACATATTAGAAATATTTAACAAAATAATAGTAATGCGTATATAAAATTTAAATTATTTGACCTCAAAATTCAGCCTAACATTAGTCTCAATTGTTAAGCATTGCTTTGTATATGTAATATTATTTTTATCTGTGAACATCAAGCCAGTTAATTATTAAACAGAACAATTTTGGCACAAAAATGAATTGGATAACAAATTTCAGTCAATTTCTTACAAATGTCAATGTTGTAAGTTCTTGAATTTACTATATTGACGTCATGTAACTAATGTTAAGCTGAATTTTGAGGTAAAATAATTTAAATTTTATTTACACATTACTATTATTTTTAGGTTAAATATTTATAATATCTTTGTTTTTTGTATTTATATGGAATATAGAGCCTGAGGAAGTTGGAGTGTCCAACGAAACGTTGAAATCAAAAATAGTTCAATAACATTTATATTTTAAATGATTGGCGTACGTGGAATCCACGTACGCCAATCATTTACTAGAAGAAGGACATACATATCAAGAAGACTTCAAAATCCTACATATGGAAAATAAAAGCATGAAATTAAACTTCTTAGAATCGTTAGAAATTAATAAACACAAAAAGTTAGGATATCTCCTAAACGATCAATTAGACTTGAATAGTTCACCCCTCCTTAATATAAATTATAATTATTGAATGTATACTTTAGTTGTTTGTTCTCTCCTTTTTCTTTTTCTTTTACTTTGTCTATAGATTTGCTAGTAGTTTTAACTTTATTTCTTACCTGATAAGAACCTATATATTATTTGTACGTTTTGTATTTTATTGTAGTATAAGATATTATGTTCTGAAGAAGTCACTGTGTTGACGAAACAATTGTCATAAAATAAAGTTATAGTGTAAATTTTTACAAAAACCTTGTGTTTTATTATTATTCAAAATGTTTACCCTTTTTTTATTCTTTGAAAAAAAGCATGGCCCTCTTTTTTGTTTGGTGATCTACTGATGGCTAGCTTAATATAGCAAAAATCATGATTTCCTTGATCTACGTACAATTTTTATTTTTTTAGTAAAATATTTTTTTTCTCGAAAACTGTACATTTTAGAGAAAAAAATATTTACATTTTTTTCATATTATAACATCTAGAATTCATTTATATTTTTTTTACTTATGTTAATACGTGACATTGAGAACGTTTTTTTGAATATCTCAGGATCCACTGAACCGATATTTGACTCAAAATATAATCAGATCTAAGTTAAAGGCTGATAAACACAATACAATCGGCATGGCCGTATGTTCCGTTTTTACGATATCGAAGGCGAAAAATTGACCATATACACACACATACACACACACACATACAGACATCAGTCAGAAAATGATCTTAAACGATTGCTAGGGTTTTAAAACGTGAAGATCTGTTGAAATCTCGAAATATTTTTTTCGGACTAAATCCATTACTTCCCGACCATAGTAGAGGTGGGAAGTAATAATGGTAAGCGCGCTACACCTAGAAAATCACGCGCTTTGTAACCTTGGTAACCAATGGTTTAAACGAAAAAGGACTTTTCAATAGCTTTATTTACTTTAAATTAAAAATATATGTGTTCATAAAACAAGGAATGCCCTAATCGTGCTTTTTGTCCCATATTGATATCTTTAAAAACTGAGATGTTATAGGCAGACAAAGTTGAAATCATCACAGAGTTTTACGTGTTTTTAACACGCGTTATGAGTACCTTCCATACCGAAAAAAAGAATTGTCTAAGAATCCACAGGAAATTTAATGTCCTAAACGATGTTTTTACCCTATCTCGATAACTTAAAAAATGTTCAAGTTATAAGCATTTAAGTCAATTTGAAAATCAGTTTTTTTCTTCTAATTGGCAATTTTTCATTCAACTCACTTTGACTTAATAACTTGAACATTTTTTAAGTTATCGAGATAGAAAATAAAACAATAGTTTAGACACTTCTTACCACAATAATTTTATTCGTGAATGTACATTTCAAGAGCTAAGCTCTCATCTTCAGCACATACTAAACTAAAAGTATATAACAAAAATCCTGTGTGTATAAATATATATATATACCCCTTAAAACTAAAGTAGGTACATTTCAAACTAGGAGGTAATTAAAATTATCTTACTATTAACGTCTAACTATTCAGGTAATCTAACTTAGAATTATTTCAGGTAGGTAATAATCTTAAACAATAATTGTGACCAATTGAAAAAACTGTTCATAGAAGATCAAATAAAGCTGAAAAAGGAATGGGCCCATTATCGGAATTTAGAAGTTTATTTTTGTCACTCTTAGCTATACAAATACTTTCGAAACTATCTAAAAAGTTTGGACATCTAATATCTTTAACCAGCTTTAAATTGTTTATACTTACGTCGTGGTCCGTGTCCAAAATATGATTCGCCAAACTTGATTTTTCTGGTCTATTAAATCTAACGTGGGAAAAATGTTCTTTCCATCTTGTGGTAATAGAACGTCGAGTTTGACCAATATACATTTTTTCACAAGTTCCGCATTCGATTTGGTATATGCCAGACTTATCTAGGGACGGAGTTTTGTCTTTCGGATTACCTAAGTAATTGCTAATATTATTGTTGTTTTTGAAAACCTTCGTTAAATTAACATCTCTAAAAATTCTATCTAAGCCCTTGGTGAGACTGGCATCATATGTAATACCCATGTATTTTAATGGGGGGTCATCATCCTTTAACGTGGTGCAACTTCTAAAGCTCAATCTTCGTTTTTTCTTCCGTAAGATGTTCAAAACCATATCAGCGTTGTAACCGTTCAATCTTGCAATATCAATGATCTTTTGTAGCTCATTATTAAAACGCTCCTTGTTAAGAGGAATGGTTAGGAATCTGTGTATCATGCATTGCAAACTAGCTAGTTTATGTTTAACGGAGTGATTCGAGTGGTTCATTATGTATCTGTTGTTATTCGTCGGTTTCCGGAAAATATCAAATTCAACTGTATCACCATTTTTGTGGATCATTAAATCTAAGAAGGGTAAGCTATTATTCGTTTCTATTTCATGTGTAAATTTTATGGTTGGGTAACGGTTGTTAAAATCATTAATAAAGTTATTAATATCGCACTTTTTAGTGTCGAACACGGCAAAAATGCCATCAACATATCTAAACCATATCTTGGTGAAATATTCCAAATCTTCTTTAATTTCTGCTTCCAAGTTGCTCATGAACAAGTTCGCTACGAAAGGGAAGAGGCAATTGCCCATAGCGGTGCCTGAATGTTGCTTATAAAAACTGTCATTAAATTGAAAAAAGTGTTATTCATACAAAATTCAGTTAGTTTTACATATTCCTCCATTCTGTCTGATTCAATGTTATTCGCCACTAGTAAGTCTTTAAGGAATTTTAAGGTCAATTCTATAGAGACACTAGGAAACAGAGCACATACATCAAATGACACTAATATCTCACTGCTTTTTAATTTTACATTTTTAATCTTCTCCACTAATTCCAAACTGTTCTTGATAGAAAATTGATCTTGATGTTGCTTCAATTTTCCGAACTCCATTGTTAACCATTTTGATAATTTATATGTACGAGGATCAATGTTATTAACAATCGGTCTCATTGTCTTGCCAGGTTTATGGATTTTTGGTAAACAATACATTTTGGATAGAACTGGTTTAGATGTAGTGAATTCATAAAGATCCTTTTTCGGTATTAAAATCGGGCACTGTTTTAAGCAATCTTTAATATTAATAATGAATTTAGGTAGCGGGTTCTTGGTGAGTTTGATGTAAGGACCTTCTTCTAGCAAATTATTTACTCTGTCAAAGTAATCCTTTTTGTCCAAAATCACGACTGTGTTTCCTTTGTCCGCTTTCAAGTAAAAACACTCCTTTGACCTTAGTTCTTTTAAGACTGCTATTTCTTTTTTACTATTAGGGTGTTGGTTCATTTTGGTCATATTCTGAGATGATTGTAACTTACAAGCATTTTTGTTTTGGTCATTTAAATGTTTAATACCAGTTTCAATATCTGCAATGATATTAGCTAAAGGAGATTTTTCTTTGATAGAATGTTTTAAGCCGTAGGACAGTAGTTTCATTTCTTCTTGGTTGAAGGTTACCGACGACTCATTTTTAACTAGTGTATTCATCACTTGATAATAAAATAATTGTGGTAAGAAGTGTCTAAACTATTGTTTTATTTTGTTTAAAACCACAGTGCTCTTAATATTTCTATAGGATAAAAAATATCATTTAGGGCATTAAATTTCCCTCGGTTCCTGGGCGGATTTTTTTTATTCTGTATGGAGATACTCGTAACGTGCATTAAAAAAACATGTAAAACTCTGTGATGATTTCAACTTTGACGACATATAACTTCTCAATATTTTTAAAGATATCGATATGGGATAAAAAGCAAGATTTAGGGCATTCCTTGCTTTATGAATACATGTATTTTCAATTTAAAATTCGATTAAGAACGCAATAAAATAATAATGCTATTGAAAAGGACATTACGATTTAACCATTGGTTATCAAGGTTACATAAAGCGCGTGATTTTCAAGAAGCTGTAGCGCGGCTACCAATTAGTACTACCACAGAAAACTTGTAGACATGAGAATTGTAGGAAATGTAATCCTCTTTAAAACATTACATAGTAGAAGAATCGTTTAAGTCGATTTTTTCTGAGATATTTCGAAAAAAGCAAAAAAAATGGTAAAATTTCGTGGTTATTGTCTTAGGGTCGGTCATGTTTGATAACTTGATTTTTTCATGTTCGCACCAATATATACAAATACTTACAAAACAAAAATCTTCTACCCCACCTTTTGCAAGGTACAATGTCTTTAAGAGGACTAGTATTTGTCGGCAATTTTGGATTTTAGTGCCGTACATGAACATTTTTAGAAATTCCAGAGGGCTCCTAGGCTAAAATTTATTTGTATACCCTACGGTACCTTCATACCAAATTTGGTGCTTTTATCCGCCAAGTAACGGTAATTTCACAAAGCCACTAATCATACTGCTATCTAAAAAAAATTATTGTGAACTATAAAAACATCAATTTTCTAAGATTACTCTGTACTATTGTAAAAAATTGAAGGGGCGTGTATAGTTGTTTACACATCACTATAAATTAACAGTCAGTCATTTGTTGTTTTTATTGATTTAGTTGCAAAATACACTAGTGTGGGAAAGATAACGTTCCCGCACACCGGCCTGTCAAAAGTCACTTTACATGCATGCAAAGCAACTATTTTGTAGTGGATATGGCAAAAGAATTCTTTTAATCTAGTTAAAACTGTTAAAGCAGATTGTTTTAATAATACCAGGCTCTACAACTAAAATATCTTCTATATGCATGTATAAATAATGCTCATTACTCATGAAAAGTAAAAGTGATATTATATTGTTGTTAGTTCGGATCTGTACAACAAGAAGGAGAGTTAAGTCCAGCCTCGGTGCGTGTTCTTGTTGATAGTTTAGCCCGAGGACTAACCCGATCTACTCAACTTGTTGTCGATGAGCTCCTTTTGTCTTATCCAAGTGTATAACTAGTCTCTGATGGAGGCCTATCTACCATCTCATCTGATTGCCTGCCATGCCCACTTAAATATACGTACTTCACAAGAGAAAGATGCAAACAGATAATTTAAGTTTTTTTCCCTGTGTTATTACGACGATATAAGAAATTGTAATTCGAGTGAATATCATCATTATAGCCGCTTTCCAGATCGTCCTTGATAAATGATCTTTGGTTGAATTACTTTGACGTATTAAAAATGTAATTATGGACCTAATAAAATAATTGCGCCTTCCACAAATATTTCATTTATTTTACATGGCCAATACACATGTTTAAATAAGTGATTACAAATAATTTACGTAGAGGCCAATAACTTGTACATTTAAAAAATATATTATTATATAAAAACAAATTTCTAAGCTTTTTAAATGCTTTAACAAGTGAAAAATAACATAATAAAAAGTATTGTAAGTATACAACTAATAAGAAGTAAGTTTAATTAAATTACAAAAAATACTAGGGTGTAGTCAAAGTGTGATTTTGTATAGGTGTCTATTGTCTATTTTGAAATTCTATAAATTTAAATGGAAATATTTTTTTCTCGCATGAATAGTCGATTTGAAAAATTATTATTCAAGAAAACTATTATATAATGTTTATCAACTTACATTTCTGAAGAGTTTGAGAAAAATTATTATAGGTATAGATCGCCCGCAGTCGCAATGTTTTTATAGTCTTTCTTTGCCTTTGTCTAAAACATTTCATCTTCAGATCTTAATTACAAAATTCTAACAAAAAATAAATACCATATCTTATCCAAGACGTAAATAAAAGAATAACAAAATATAACAATTCAATTTCTGTATTATAGTCCAGTAACTTACACTACTAACTGAGGTCTGTGACTGTCTGCCTACGCTCTTTTCATTAAAAAAAGATCTGACTTCCTAAACAGCCACATACAAAATACATTCTGTTCTGACGGTACTTATGATTATACATTTACTGAACAGCACACACAAGAGTTGAGAGTTAGCTCCGCCTCAGAGATGTCACTGATAACACCTATATGCAAATTATTATTCTGTGTCCTACACGTCATGTATAAACATATTATAAACTACATTTTCGTTTTTAAAAGCATTGCATTTAAATTACTTAGCATGAATTCCATCCGAGGGTCGTCAACTTACGGTTAGTCGAGACAATTTTAGATAAAATATTTTTTTGAAGTGAAACTTCTATACGCACTGTAAGAACGCTGGGAAGGCATCGTTTCAGCGGTCGTTATAGGCAGCTTGTGCATATAAATAGTATGGATATGTGTGTGTGTACAGTGGACTAAAAGTTTCGCTTTTGTAGTGTGTAATATTATATAATAAAATACACGGTCTCTTTTTTCCTTTTTAATTCGATCAATATACCTATGTGTTTTTTTTTAAATGTATGTCTAATAATTGTCTACCGATTATTCAGGAATGGCTGCACCGAGTTGAAAATTTTTGACTTCGTTTTGTTCAGGTTTTTACTTCTCACCTCTACTATGGTGCCCCCAGGGGGAACATTGGAATGTCGTTGTTTATAGCAATTGCATTCTAATGTACTTTGGGAATTGGCGAACCCAGGGAAACCCGAGCACGCACCAGTCGATTGTGTACCCGGCTGGGTGATTCATTTAGGGACTATTATGAAGGAAGGACAGTCGCAACTTTTGTCTTCTTCAGTTCTCTCTTCTTTTTGTTGTTGTTAGCGGTCTTGTCCCTCCGTTATGGGTACACTTTTGTTGCTGTCCTTTGTTTGTAGTAGTCCCTAATAGTACACCTGCGTGTTTGCCGTGCGCGGTGACCCGTAAGGCGGAAAAGAGGATCCTGGCAGTTGAGGTTCGCCTGGGTACACCAACACACTGCTTTGGCCTCCGCTTAGCTGTAAACGGGCGGCTAGACCTAACCCAGTCTAGTCAATCAACTAAGGTCGTGTTTATTTAGTATTCCGGCGGGGTGAGCCAGTGTCTTTGGATGGAGTGGCGCCGTATTTGGAGCTGACTTTATCACCGTGTAGCCCTGGCGCTCTGTACCGGTTTGCGGTCATCGTCCCCTTGTTGGGCTCCGTGGTGGGCGGGGAGCACGCTTGATGAATTTAATATAATTATTATGAGTAACTTCCCTCCTCTAACCAGCTCTCCCTCTAAGAGAGGGCGTAATGATGAGAATTTGAACATGTTATTTGGCAAGGATTCAAGGAGCATTACTCCTTGTAATAGGTTCCAGGAATGTTTTCGTTCTATATCTCAGTAAAAACTACAACGGCTCACCAATACATTATGATTGTTGAAATCTTTCCCGTCTTTGCATCAGTAGATACGTCTTCAGTTTTTAATAAAATATGGAATCTTTCCCTTCTTAATCTCACCAATTCATTTTAATTTATTTGCACTCAAGCGCTTTATTTTATGACAATAGTTGTTTCGCACTTTACAGTGACTTTGTCAATTAATTTCTGCAATGCACTTGCATAAAAAGTACAATTTTAGATAGACAAGACAAGACAAGAGTCTAGAAATTCTAGATCTAGAAAAACAATGGCAATTTCAATAGCGATAATCCTTTTTATATCTCTAAACATCTTACGGGACTATACGGTATATTGAAATGTGCGAAAAAATTGCGCGATGGTTGCTTACTAATTATTGAAACTTCTTCACAGTAGCAATCTGACAAGATTTTGGCATCGACTAGCATCAAAGGGACGGACATGATTACTGACGTATCGGTGAAAGTTGAAGTACACAAGCAGCTTAATTTTTCCAAAGGCATAATTTATTGTTTTGATCTTCTAAATTGCACTGTCGAAACAATAAAAGAAGAACTCAAAGATCAGGGTGTTACAGACGTTTACAGAATCCACGCTCGTAGAGACGGTCAATTAGTACCTACACCGTCCGATATTCTAACGTGCTGTACACCACAGCCTCCTTCATGAATTCAAGCAGCATTTTATTTCCTAAAAGTACGGCAATATATACCATCTCCCCTGCGCTGCTATAAATGTCAAAAGTTTGGACACTCACAGAACAACTGTAGCTTTTCCAGTATCTGTGATAATTGCGGCCAACCTTTGCATGAGGATATTCCGTGCAAAATGCTGTCGCATAGCGTTAATTGCGACGGAATTCACTTTGCAAGATCTAGAGAATGTCCACAATACAAGGTGGAGTTCAAGATCCAGGAAATTAGAACAACAGAAAAAATTTCTTTTGCATAGGCCAAACGCAAATACCGAGAATCTGTCCCATCTTTCACACGATATTTTGCAACCATGGCTGCTGTTCCAGTCGTCAAAGTAGACATGTCAACACAGACATGTGACATGTCCACACAAACCGAAGTGTCACCATCGAGTTCTAAAGTAGTTGCCAAAAAGTAAAATAAAAATAAAAGCAAGAAAGTCCAGATAATAGATCGAGATCGCCAGTAACAAAGAACACATCACCGGTAAAATCCCCGGTTAATAAAAATAAAACCGTATCACTGGTAAAGAAAACCAAATCTTGAACCGGGATAATAATCATACTATGACTATTACGCGTACTCGCATCGACCATAGCAGCAGTGCAGACTCTGCTATGGACGAAGATATAAGTAGAAGACCTCCTCATCATTGGTCTGATGCAGCGAGGAAAAAAATGAGGTAGTTACTTTCTATTTACTAACACATTCAATTTCTTACAGTGGAACATGAACGGTTTTTATATTCATTTCAGTGAATTGAAACTCCTCCTTAACGACCATAATGCTACTGCTATCAGTTTACAGGAAACACATTTGAAAGACACAAACACTCCGGTTCTTCGTGGTTTTACGATTTATCGTAAAGATAAACCATTCGTTGAACGAGCCAGTGGCGGAGTGGCAGTTTTAGTCCTAAATAATGTGTTTTCCGAAAATGTCCCATTACAATCTGACTTACAGGTTATCGCTGTCAGACTTTATGCGCCGAATCCGGTAACTTTGTGTTCAATATACATTCCCCCATCAGAACAACCGACACTTGCTACCAACTTCCACACCCTTTTATCATCATGGGGGATTTTAATGCCCACAATCCCACTTGGGGTTCTAATCGTGTGGATGCTCGTGTAAGGCTAATGGAGACGTTGATTCTGAATAAAAACGTGGTCGTATTGAACACAGGTTCCAATACACATTTCTCGGCTGCAAATGGGACATTTTCAGCTATCGATCTTACTCTCTGCTCTTCTTCTATCGCCCCATCCTGTGAATGGGAAGTAAATGCCGATCTTTGTAGCAGTGACCATTTCCCAATCATTTGTCGTCTTCTTTCATTCCATGTTGATGAAAGACGCTCCCCGAAGTGGAAAATAAAAGACGCTAATTCGTCACACTTCCAACAAGTTTTAAATGTCGGCGAAATGAACTTTGGCAATGTCGATGTTGCTGTAGAGCTTTTCACGGATGCGATTATCGAGGCGGCTTTAGCTGCAGTCCCACGCACGTCAACGACACCCCGTCCCTGCTGGAATGAGGCTTGTCGGGATACCATCCGTGAACGTCGTAAAGCTCTTCGTCGCTTCAAAAATAATATGACGGATGAAAATCGTATAATTTTCATGCAAAAGCGTTCCATTGCCAGACGTATCATAGCAGAGAGTAAGAAGCAGTCATGAAGTGAGTTTGTTTCCACTGTAAGAAGTTCTACTCCCGCCCGCGAAGTGTGGGAGCGAATTCGGAGGATCTCTGGCAAACAGAGTTTCAATTATATTTCTGGATTGGTAATGGGAAATGGCATAATTACGTCGCCTGATGAAGTCGCTGATCACATAGGTTCATGCTATGCAAAAGTTTCGAGTTCCGCAAACTACGTAGAGTTTTTCTGCTCAGAAAAATCAAGCAGAACAAATTGCATTAAACTTTTCCTCACAAAATGAGGAGAACTACAATGCACCTTTCTCCTCGTGGGAACTACAGTCGAGTTTGCATGATTGCCATGATACTTCTCCAGGATCTGACGATGTCCATTACCAATTTTTGAAAAAGCTACCTCCCTCCGGGTCTATATTCCTTCTCAAGATGTATAAGTATCTGGTACACCAATACGTTTCCTACCGCTTGGTGTAATTCTATTGTAGTGCCGTTGTTGAAGCCCGGTAAAGACCGAAAACAAGCATCAAGTTATCGTCCTGTCTCACTGACTAGCTGTTTGTCAAAACTCCTCGAACGTATGATCAACCGACGATTGGTTTGGATTCTTGAATCCAGACATTTGATTACGAATGCCCAGTGTGGCTTTCGTAAGCACCGTTCGACGATGGATCATCTAGGTTAGAGTCCGCCATACAGGACGCTTTTCTTAACAAACAACACTTGATAGCGGTTTTTTTTGACCTTGAAAAGGCTTACGACACTACATGGCGGTGTGGAATACTCCGAACACTACATAATTGGGGTATCAGAGGACATCTTGGGAATTTTATAAATAATTTTTTATTAGAGTGTTACTTCCAAGTCCGTATCGGCAACACTTTGTCTAATGTCTTTGCACAGGAGAATGGTGTTCCACAGGGTTCGGTTCTTAGTGTCACCTTATTTTCCATCGCTATTAATGGCATAACTGACAGCATTCCATCGCTCTACGTTGATGACTTGGCGATCTACTGCTCGTCAAAGTACATTCGTAGTGCACCACGTCACCTGCAGTTGGCCATTAATAGCATCCAGAACTGGACAACTAACAATGCACTTTTGCCGCATTCGTAGTTGTTATCAGGAACCATTCTTATATCTTTATAATACACTCATATCTGTGCAAGATACTGCCCGATTTTTAGGACTCACTTTTGACCGGTCGTTAATTTGGAAGGCTCATTTTAATATTTTAAAGAAGAAGTCGACGTCTTCCCTTAATATTTTAAAAATTTTATCCAGTACCACGAGGGTGCAGACCGTACGGTTTTGCTGCGAATTTATCGTGCAGTCGTATGGTCAAAATTAGATTACGGTAGCATCGTGTACGACTCAGCGCGTGAGTCGTACATCAGGACGTTAAACGCTGTTCATCACGCCGGAATCCGATTGTCAACCGGAGCATTTCGATCGAGTCCTGTTGTTAGCATTGCCGCTGAATGCGGAGAGCCTCCACTGAACATCCGGCGGAAACGCAATATGCTATCCTACGCCTCTAAGCTCCGTAGTCAACCTGATCACCCAACTTACAGTTGCGTATTTCAACCTCGTTTTTCTTCTCTGTATAGACGGAGAAGAAATGCAACACGTCCTCTCGGTACCAGGTTGACCCTTCTTCTAGATGAACTTCCGTTGGCGCTTCCTAGAACTCTTAAAGTTGGCCGTAATTCCGTGCCTCCGTGGTTAATCCCTCAGCCCGTCATCGACATGTCACTTTCCATTCATCCGCGAAATACGACAACGCCAGAGCTTTATCGCCAGCTTTTTCTGGCGTGGCTGGATGAGAATCGAAACCATCGTTCCGTTTACAAGGATGGTTCGAAGTCTCTTGACCGAGTTGGTTGCGCGTTCGTCACCGATAACGACAGTGTTGGATACAAGTTGTCTCAAGAGTGCAGTATTTTTACTGCAGAGTTATATGCAATTTTGCAGGCCTTGAGACATGTTCACGGTCAACACAAATATGTTATTTGCAGCGACTCTTTGAGTGCTCTTCAGGCATTGCAGCGTTCCTATCCCAGCCACCCTCTTATTTGTTTAATTCAGGACAAATTGTACTCGTTGAAAAGAGGTGGAACCACTGTCCGTTTTTGTTGGGTTCCCGTCCACATGGGAATCGCTGGCAACGAATTAGCTGACACTGCAGCTAAAGACGCTGCAAATAGCGGTCAGAGCGTGTTTTGCGTTATCGGTGACGACCTCAAGAGCATACTGATTTCAGCCGTTCAGCAGCTCTGGAAGGATGAATGGAGTGCTGTCGATGAAAACAAGTTAAAATCCATAAAATCTGCTGTTGACCCATGGTTCACATCTTGCCGTCCCTCCAGGTGGAAGGAAGTGGTCCTTACACGGCTGCGCATCGGTCACTGTAGACTTACACATGGTTTTTTGATGGCCCGTGAGGAACCGCCCCTCTGTGAGACGTGTGACACTTGTGTTACCGTTTCGCATATTTTAATCGAGTTTGTCCATTTTGGGGCCACACGACAGCAGATTGGATTGTCAGGTGATCTGTCGGTTGTTTTAGGAAATGATCCTGACAATGTCGATCTGCTGTTTCGTTTTTTAAAGGAAACCGGTCTTGATCGGTTTATTTGATTTTATTTATTTGTATACATTTAGGCCCCTTTACAGCCTTTATGGTTTTTTCTTTATATTTTACTACATTATATTATGACACTTTTTTTTGCACTTATAATTGTTTTACTTTGTTGTGTGTCAATTTTTGATTTTGTTTTTATTTTATTGATTATACTTTTGTTTTGTTTACACTTTGTTTCATTACAGACGCTAATGACCTTGTTGTCGAGCGTCTATAATCCACAAATCAATCAATCAATTTGACCGGTCGTTAAATCGAAAGGCTCATTTTAATATTTTAAAGAGGAAGTCGATGTCTTCCTTAAATATTTTAAAAATTTTATCCAGTACCACGTGAGGTGCAGATCGTACGGTTTTGCTGCGAATTAATCGCGCAGTCGTATGGTCTAAATTGGATTACGGTAGCATCGTGTACGACTCAGCGCGTGAGTCGTACATCAGGACGTTAAACGCTGTTCATCACGCCGGAATTCGATTGTCAACCGGAGCGTTTCGATACAGTCCTGTTGTTAGCATTGCCGCTGAATGCGGAGTACTTGTACGGGCGGAAGTTCCTGTTGAGAACGGACCATGCCGCATTGAAGTGGCTCTTACAATTTCGAAACCCCGAAGGATAGGTCGCCAGATGGATAGAACAGTTGCAGGGATATGACTATGACACGGAGCATCGTGCGGGCGTTAGTCATCGTAACGCCAATGCCCTTAACCGAAGACCCTGCCCGGAAGACTGTCAACACTGTCTCGCCTGGAGGAGAAGATCTGCCGCGTCGTGAAACAGCAGTAGTGAATGACGAGTAGTTACCCGATGAAGTTCGGCGGGAACAAGAGGCGGACCCGGAATTGAAGATGGTGCTGAGATGGAAGCGCAGTGGAGAAAGACCGGCCTGGGAGGACGTTAGTCCGTTAAATAGGGCACTGAAGACATACTGGGCCCAGTGGGACTCCCTGACGGCAGAGGACGGTCTTCTGAAGCGGAAGCTAGAAAGCGAAGACGGCACGACTGTAAGGCACCAGCTCGTAGTGCTAAAGAGCCGAGTGTCGGAGGTGTTACAACGCCTCCACGACGGGACCTCGGGTGGCCACTTTGGCGTAAAGAAGACCCTGCAGAAAGTCAGAGAACAGTTCTCTTGGGTCAACTGTAAATACGACGTCCGCGAATGGTACCGAAAGTGCAGACTGTGTGCCGCCGGTAATGGACCCCTGGAGAAACGAAGAGCACCGATGAGACAGTACAATGTAGGAAGTCCGATGGAGAGGGTGGCCATTGACGTGGCTGGACCATTCCCTGAGAGGGACGCAGAAAATAAATACATCTTAGTGGCGATGGACTATTTCACCAAATAGATGGAAGCCTATGCACTCCCAAACCAAGAAGCTGCGACGGTTGCTGAAGTCCTGGTCAAGGAGTTCTTTAGTCGTTTCGGAGTGCCCTTGGAGCTGCATTCGGACCAGGGCCGTAACTTTGACTCTGCCCTCTTGGGAGATCTCTGTAGCCTGTTGGGAATCCGTAAGACGCGAACCACGCCTTTGCATCCGCAGTCTGACGGGATGGTGGAACGCATGAACCGGACGATGGGAAAGTATCTGGCGAAGGTGGTGTCTAGAGTTCGGGTGTCCACCGTCGGACCAGGAGAAAGCTGGAGACACGTACGTCGCCAAGCTGAGGCGAAAACTGGACGACATCCACCAGCGGGTCCGCAAGAATAGCCAACTGGCCAGCGACCGGATGAAGAACCGTTACGACGTGAAAGCACAGGAGGGCGGGTTCCAGCCAGGAAAATTAGTTTGGCTGTACAACCCGTGCAGACGTAGTGGCCTCTCACCAAAGTTACAACGGAGCTGGGAGGGCCCGTACCAAGTAATGAAACGGATAAATGATGTCGTCTACCGCATTAGTAAGCTGCCGAGGGGAAAGCCCAAGGTGGTACACTCCAACCGACTCGCGCCCTATGAAAGGGGCGACGACGCAGACGTGGAGCAAGGGGAGGCCAGAGTTACCATCGGCCGAACTACTCTGGCGGAAAAGCGGCCTGATTTCGAAGATTTTATGGCCGAATTCTCAGGGGCCAGAAAGGCCCGTTACGGCGTGACAACGGAGGAAGGGCGTGATCTTTTTGGTGTCCCTTGCGAGTATTCGCTTGCTCACTGCGTCTCCCGAGACCTTCGAAAGTCCGGAGGTATAGCGGCTAAGTTCTGTCGACGATTCGGCCACCGAGGAGAGCTCTGGAGGCAGGGGCCCCGGGTCGGAAGGGTTCTATGACTGCCGGATCAACATCGCTTCATTTACTACCTGGTAACGAAGCAACTGTTCCATCAGAAGTCCACCTACGCTAGTTTGTGGAACACCCTAATGGAGTTGAAAGCCAACATACTCGCTGACAGTGTTAAGAAGCTGGCAATCCCGAAGCTGGGTTGTGGGCTCGACCAGTTGGACTGGAGGGTCGTGCGGAGCATGTTGGAGGTCATTTTCAACGGCACTGGAGTGGACATCCTGGTGTGCAGTCTAAGACCGGAACGCCAAACGCATACAGAAAAGGGCGTGGACTGCTACTTCTACCGCAACGGAACGTGTCGCCGGGGTGAAGGTTACCGCTATCGGCATGACCCTTTCTTCCTGGCTAAGAACCTGCCCTGGGACGGGGCAGATCTAAGACGGGGGCAGTGTAACGAGAAAAACCCAGATTATTATACGCCACTGGCGACAATCGATGCATCTAGAATAAATAACAATGTGTAGGCGTGGTATTATACCGAAAACACCGGCAGTCACTAGAAAGATTTGGAAGGTGCGCGAACGTGGTGGGGGTCAAGCTGCTGTCACTATATAAATACAGCAGTCACCAGAGAAGAACAATAACGGACAGCGCGTACAGTCGAAATAAATGTTGTGCTTTGTTTGAGAAATACTGATCGTGTAAACAGTGTTGACTATTGAAATTGACTTTTCATTGTTAATAAAATTATTGTATATTGTTGTTTACATATTTTGATTATTGAAATAAATCATTTTATTCCGCCAAATCCAAAACAGTTTTGTTACATTATTATATGACACATTTTATTTGTACCTATTATGATTTTATTTTGTTGTGTGTCAACCGAGTGTCAACTTTTGATTTTGTATTGATTTTGCTTTGGTTTATTGTTTTTCTTTTGTTTACTTTTTTATTTTTAGACGCTAATGACCTCTGTTGTCGAGCGTCTATAATCTACAATTCAATTTAATTCAACTAAAAATTATATTAAGTAAGTACTAAGTACCAGTGGCGGCCGGTGATCAAAAATTGTGGCAGTGCGCACAGCGCAAAATGTATACCTAATATTGTATTGAATATAACATTTTTACATATTATACTTATACAGTGTGTCCCCGGATTGAGTTCACAATAGGTGAGATTGGCCAAAAATTTTCGAATTGGAATTTCATTTTTTGGGGTTCCGCCCTGCTTGGTCTGAAACTTATTTTTAGTCTTTCGATTTTTTTAAATCAAGTAGGCCTTTACAGTTGAGCAAAACCTCTTTTCGTTTCAGGTAAAGTACCTTTTCCGTTCATAGTACGCAAAAGTGTCACTAAGAAACGTTGTTCACAATGAAAAGTTATGGCGTTATGCAAATTTTCAGAATGATCGGCCTACTTTGATAAAATCCGCTATTGTTTTGTTTTGTTTGAAAAACAATCGCGTCGTAGTAAAGCAAACAATTTACTGTCATTATCTTAGATACACGTCAAAATCACCGTTTTCTCATCTAAGATTTATCATGTAATCGTTAATAATAAAGAAATATTTTTCTCCTATTTTCTACTTCTATTATCAAAGTAGGCCGATCATTCTGAAAATTTGCATAACGCCATAACTTTTCATTGTGAACAACTTTTCTTAATGATACTTTTGCAAACTATGAACGGAAAAGGTACTTTACCTGAAACGAAAAGAGGTTTTGCTCAACTGTAAAGGCCTACTTGATTTAAAAAAAAATCGAAAGTAAAGTAAAAATAAGTTTCAGACCAAGCAGGGCGGAATCCCAAAATATGAAATTCCAATTCGAAAATTTTTGGTCAATCTCACCTATTGTGAACTCAATCCGGGGACACACTGTATATATTATGTAATTAAGAGAAAAACAAACCTTATTTATAAAGAAGATCTATTCTACGTTGCTTATGATGAGAGAAAAGCTCTATCACTTGCTGAATGCTGATTAAAATCCGTCATTGAATGAATTAAACACTCTTCAATGGATAGCTGACAACGCATTTAATCTTTCCTGATGGATAGTATTTCTCAAAAAAATTTTAATTCTTTGCAGCGTAGAAAAACACCACTCACTTTCTACAGAAGTCATTGGAATTGTGATAATAATTTTTATATGGATAATTTTTAATGAATAATTTTTAATCATTTTGTTATTTGTACACTCCGAAAATGATAAAATATATATATTTTTATCAACAAAGCTGGTTATGTAAATGTTGCTTTATTTCAGAACTATAGACAGATTCTTATTGTTGTCTTGTATTGTTTTAATTGTTTAAACCGTATTTTGTCTTCATAGGTCGATCGATTATTTTTTATATATTCTACACTTCCAATGCTACTCATTTTTGTTTATGAAAATATACGTAATTATTATTTTTTAAAAATATTTAGGTTAGTTTATTGTCGAAGAAAATCAAATCACAATTTTATTGATATCTATAATACGGCTTGATTATATTAACTATTTATCACCATTCAGTATTCACCACAAAAAATTTTTACAAATCACAAAAATTACTGAATTTAATTAAAAAAAAACCCGGGAATTTGCGTTGAAAACTGAAATGTACTGTACTCTGTACTGCAGTTAAAATACTAACTTGATATTATAAAATTATAAAAACATCACATACAACTGATGACTATACGTACGGAGCTGTTTCGGTGTATTTCGTCTATTTTCGCTCGGCGCGCCACCTGCCCTTATATAAAAGTACGTAAATATATCTGTCTCACGGTTTTACTATCCTTGTCTAATTTTACATTTGAACAATGCTACTTATTTCGTGCGCTTATAAAAGTGCACTGTCTTGGGAGGGGGTGAAATTTCAAATACCTACAACAGATCAGCACTCAGCAGATATTTTGTTCAATATTTCAATACTGATTATTGATCTCACGAAGCATGAATAATCGATTATAATATTTGATTCTGTGTAGACTGTAGGTGTATACTGTGTCACCGTTTTTCATAAGTAAATCATTCATAAACTTATTTTTTTAATATTGCGTTGTGTTTGAATTTCAACTGGCAGTGCGGCGCACGAACGCACTTAAAGAGGAGCCGCCACTGCTAAGTACCTGAAATATAAATTGTGCTCTTTTTCTAACTAAAAGCATTACATATAATTTGTCTTAAAATCAGCCCTTTCTCTGTTATTTTTGGAATCTGATACTCGATTATTGAAATAACCGTAGGATCGTTCGGGGATTTTTTTAATATTTAATATTCTTGGTCAAAAATTTCCATAATGGTATAAAGATCTTTTTGATGATATTTAATAATATCGTAGATCTTTATATAAAATTAATAATAAATAAATAAAACACAACAAAATTTGATTTAATCAAGACGACTCTAAAATAGGTCTGATCACAACGAAATTATAATTTTGATTAACTTGTTTGTTTCAAAAGCGTAGCTAATAGAAACTGTCAAAACAAAGCAATGTTGTGGTTGACAATGTAGAGTATTAATTAGCAATGGCATACTTGGAGGCATCAATAATATTATGAAGAAGTCTTTTCCTTCCCCTTTCTGTTTTATATCTGTTTTGTAACCTCAAAAATTCGTATTTTTCAAATTGTTATCGCTATATTTTGCATAAAACTCAATCACTTTCTGCTCGTAGTTAATTTGAAAGGCACTTTTTTCATCACATTATTCACTTTATCAATTTTTAATGCCGAAACACCCTTCAATATTAAATTATCTATACAATCGAATTGTTGTAAATAACACCATTAGCGCCTTTGGTGACGTAATTTGAAACTATTATCCGAAATGCCTGATCGGTAGTTAGCCATATCGTAAGTGGCTAATCTTTGGCCAGCTGCATATGCCAATCGATTTGGTTGACATTTACAAAATGCAGGCTAATTAGCGCTGGTTAGGCGCTTTATAAATTGGCGCCATATTATAAAGCGTCCAGGCGTATTGTGACGTGCCTAAATTTACGATCGGGCTGCGACATATCTACTGTGTGCTAAGCTGGGCGATAGCCCTGCTTGACTGTAAAAACCTGTAATACGGTGAAGCCAAAGGTTACACAATAGGAAGCAAAGCTTCCTCCGAGAACCGAAAGTTTTCAAGTTTTAATTAAGTTTAAAATAATATTAAGAATATATTATATTAGCAAAATTAAATATACACGGCCGAAGCCAAACCGGTTTTCAAACCATGAGCCGAAGCCGTACCGGCAGATAGTTAATAAATAACTACAAACTAATTTGACACTTGTAAGAGAAAATTTTATTATTTTTAGACTGTTTATAATAATGATGAGTTCCTCATAAACTCATAAACTGCTACTTTTCCAACGGTGTTCAATCTGATTTGCATTCGGACGAATAATTAATGCGTTTCTCACTCACTTCGCACATTTGTTCAAATTTATAATTAATTAATACGCTACTAACTCGCTTCGCTCGTTCGCTCGAATTTATAATTAGTTGCAGGTGATTTATTATTATTTTGGGTATATATTATTTCACTCCGGTTTTGAAGAAGAAGAAGATGAATTGTAAATTATAGACGCTCGACAACTAAGGTCATTAGCGTCTGAAAACAATAATTGTAAATAAAACAAAAGCAAAATCAAAAATTGACACACAACAAAGTAAAAAAAAACTCGGGTCGCAGTGCCAAAACCCTGCCGACAATATAGTGTATTTGCTAATACTGGCATTGTGGCTTTATTATGATTGTTTTTGGACAAAATAAAAAATTTAACCCCTTAACACATCCCTTAAAATAATATTTTTTTTCTTAATTTCAATATTTTTATCAATGCAACCTCGGTACCAAACTAAATACACCCTTCAGTAAGTAAAGCACTATCCGCAAACTAGTGTTTTCATAAAATTTGTAAGTCCGGTCCTGTCGGGCCGATTTAATTAAAATTGTAGCAGTACATTTTAATCGTTACTAAAGAGTTAAATTTCAATTTTGAAATGATTCTGAGAATTTTTTCGGCATTTTTGGGCCCAAAAACATTTTTCAACCCCTAAAAACCACCCTTAGAATGGTCCGATTGGGCCCATTTTAAATAGGCTTCGTGCGGTGATGGATTTCAACGTGCCTACCAAATTTCGTCAAAATCAATTAACTCTTTCGAAAGTTATAGCCCGCACACACACACACACACACATGTATATATATATATCCAAATATATAAATATATCTATATATATATACATATATAAACAGACATTTCCAAAAATGGTGCCAAAGTGTTCAGGAGGCTATGAAACGTCGAGAAATTTTGGTCCGACCCCTAGGTTCCGCCATCCGACCGACGCCAATAGTGTATGTGCCATATGGCAAATACACTAACAATTACTTATAAGTACAAATAAAATGTGTCATATTATAATATAATGTAGTAAGATATAAAGGAAAACCATTAAGGCTGTTTAAGAGAATATAATTTGTCTTGGATTAAACAAATCAGAGGATGGCTGAGGTAGGAACGCTGACTCCACTTTTGACAAGCACAATAAACTGAAAATTTCATGACGCCCAGGGATAGCCGTTGGAGAGTTATGTGAGTTCAGTGACGGACAGACATGGGTATTTTCTGTGTTAGATTATGGTAGAACAAAATCACTTCGATTACTTATGACGGATTGTCGACAATTAATTATTGACCTGGGTCCTAGGTAATACTATTGTTTCTATCAAAGTTCTGATTGTAATTTTTACGTCAAGCACGATAACTGAACAACATGTTCTATTCTATACGTGTACAGAATAAACACATCAAACTGAAATTTGTGTTGGTAATACATCTTTTAATTCATATTTAATCTTGAATAGGAAAGGCAACTTATGATTTTCAATTTAACCTGTAATAATTGTGAAATTAATATTGCAAACTATAATAATGTACAAGCAATGTTGGAAGCCCTGGTACAAAAGTAACTGTTTCATTACAATGTCCCTTGTAGGTACAACCCTTTGGTGTAGGATGTAAAAACATTTTTTATTAAAAAAGAAATAAAAGCAAACGTTCTAATAGTACACCGGAGAGGTTTTTAAAACTTTATCTGCTATCTTACTTAGCATGATGCAGCTATGTCTTTATTTTATAATGTCAGATGTTATTCAGATATCGTGAAGTAAACAGAAAACTTGTTTGTATGCAAACAAAAAACCGACATATTTTGATTTTGATTGAAGGCACTTAACACATTTAACGCCAACGTTGGTATAACAGTTATGTTTTTTTCTTATTCATTAATAAATGAATAAAATAAAAGATTTTTTCATTGTTTCTTTTTGATATTTTACACATCATTTTCGCCGTTTTAGATTTTTAATAGTATATTGCATTACAAGGGACGAAACATAACGTTTGCAACTAGTGTGAAGTTTGCTGCCCGTTGCATTCGCTGTGTTTCGGTCCGAGTAAATTCATATTATTTTTCATAACAACTCTATTGACAATTCGATATATATAAAAAAGCCGCAAAACTATTTGTCAGATCGAATTGAAATTTATGTAGGGTTTGTCTGTCATTTTGACGTTTTCGAATACTATATGCGAATTTAAGTTGGCGCGACTCAATCGTTCTATCTCTCTTTTAACAACGTTAAAAAACAGAGAAAATTTTCATCCCTAGAGTTGAAACTCGCTAAACAGGTGCCTAAAATCGAATTTTCAACAGAGGCGTTGTGAAAAATACATATTATTGTAGCAAAACCCAAGATGTTACGCCGCTGGCGACAATAGAAGCGTCGAGAACAGATAACAATGGTGAGACGTGGAATGAAATCAAAGACACGGGTAATCACCAGAATATTCTGGAAAGCGCGCGAGCGTGCGGGGTCAAGCCGCTCGAACTATATAAGATAAGTACGAGGGAATCATTCGGAAAATCGTGAAAAAGTGTCGAGTTGAGTTTGCGAATATAAATACAGTATATAAATAGTTCAGTGTTATTGAAGTGCTTTACTTTGTTTAAGAATTACTGTTTGTTATTATTATTGGATATAGTTGCATTTTATTGTTATCTATAATTTTTTTTGTTAACATTTAATTCTTGTAAATAAATAATTTATTCCGCCCACGTAAAAAACAGTTTTGTTACATTATGTTAAAATTTAAAAAACTGTATTTGCAGTATGTTAACGATGCAAAAAAACACTTAAAATGATCATAACAGGGTGTGGCTTAGAAAAGGTAACATAGTGAAAATAACTTTGAGAACATTTACAATTTTGTAGTACCTAAGCTATTTTTTAAACAATTTTCCATAGCAACGATTAAGAGTAACTCGGAATAAATAAATTATAAAAAAAATCGTAGCAACTACTACAATTTTATACATTAGGTTTTATGACCCATAGCTTACTACAAAATTGAAAATGTTCTCAATTTTATTTTCCCTATGTTACCTTTTCTAAGCCACACCTAGTATACCTACATGCATACACTACGTTATCTTTCATATGAAATTTATAATCTATAGTACAATCCCCCTATATTATTAAACGAGTAAATCTTGTATATATGTTTCTATGTTTCTATGTATCTATGTACCTATATAAATATTTTCTCGAAAACGGCTCTAACGATTTTGATCAAATTTACCGAAAAGGGGTTTCGGGGGGCAAAAAATCGATTTAGCTAGGTCTCATCCCTGGAAAAATTCGTTTTCCTATCGATTTTATCATTTTTAAAAACGGTTTTTTGACCTGTCAAAACATTGTAATATCGTGAGTAGGCTTTGGAGAAAACAAACTACTTTCATTATTTATATGTCAAAATTATCTGACAGAATTTTTAACTTATTAAAATAATCCGTGAACTATTTGTATAGTAAAAAATAACATAAATAAAAACTAAACATAATTATGTAAGTAGTTTTAACTAATATTTAAATAAATAGGTACCTAAGTATGTTATTTTTATATTACCTATATAAAATATGTATATTATGTACGTTAAATATAGTATGACGTATAATCTTACCTAGACTTTTTTTTCTCAAAAACGAATAACGATTTTGATGAAATTTACAGAATGGGGATTTTTCGGGGCGAGAAATCGATCTAGGTAGAAATCTTGGTCCCAGAGGGGAGCAATTAAAAAAAGGGTTTTTTTATTTATAACTCGATCAATTGTCAGATCGATTCGAAGCCTATTTCTACATAGATTTTGTATAATATATCACAAGGGTTAAAACTGTAAATGAACACTAATATAAGAAGTGTCTTGCACAATATGTAAACAATGACAAACAGGCGGCCCGAAGGGCCGCACTTCTGGCACCGCGAGTCTGTGTAAAAACACATCGATTTTTGAAAACTATTGTTAAGATACATACAAAAAAGTTTTGTTTAAAAATTTGCACGGCGGCCCGAAGGGCCGCACTTCTAGCGACGCAGGCATGCAGTATATCAAAACACATCGATTTTTAAAAAATATGGTGAAGATGCATGCAAAAATGTTTTGCGCTGCAGGTTTATAGTCTGACGTTTGTTATTAAAAGATATAATATGAATTCTATTTCTTCGAAAATCGATTTTTGTGAGTTTTTCAGTAGGTACCTTCTATGCAAAAAAAATATTTGAAATTTACTGGAAGTTGCTAAGATGACATCACAGAGAAAAAGTACTTCGATAAAGTTGATATTTGGCATCAATGTTTAAAAACGGATTATTGAAACGGCAACGGGCAAGCAGAATTTCATCTGATTCGAACATTTTTACAAGATATTCAATCTATGAAAATCGGTTTTTGCGAGTTCTTCAGTCAACAAAACAATAACGGCGGTAGATTTGAAAATGGCGACCTAAGTAATATTTACAGGAAAAAATGCTTGATTCAAGTTGATACTTAGTTTTTACGCTTAAAAATACACATAGGTATTTAAAATATTTAACAGAAACAATTATTTAAATTATGTTTCAGAAATAAATTCGTTTCGGAATAATATTCTGAGAAAATAATATCTCACAGCATACAAGTACTATTTTTTTGAACTCATCCGAGCAAAGCTCGGCACCCAGATATTATACATTATACATACAATAAAAACGTAAACGCGCTTTTAGTCTGTTTATCTGTGTGTGTGTGTGTGCACGTTATCTCCACAATGGCTGAACCAATTTGGATGTGGTTTTCAGTGATGTATTGAGATTAGCTTGGGCTAACATTGCCTCATTTAAATCGGTTGACAAATAAAAAAGATATATGTCAATTTTAAAGTGCGTCTCGCGCGCATTATGACACCGTTAATGCAAACGGAGGGTTAAACATATATAAATAGGTTGTGTAATGAATGAATGAATGAATTTTAAATTATAAACGCTCGACAACAGAGGTCATTAGCGTCTGAAAAGAAAAAATGTAAACAAAACATAAATAAAATCAATAAAATAAAAGCAAAATTTGACACACAACAAAATAAAACCATTATAAGTACAAATCAAAAGTGTCACATAATATGATGTAGCAAGATATAAAGAAAGATAAAAAGGCTCTAAAGGGGCTTAAATGAATAGAAATAAATAAAATCAAATAAACCGGTCAAGACCGGTTTCCTTTAAAAAACGAAACAGCAGATCGACATTGTCAGGATCATCTCCTAAAACAACCGACCGATTACCTGACAATCCGATCTGTTGTCGTGAGTCCATAAACTGGACACACTCGATTAAAATATGCAAAACGGCAACAACTAGTGTCACACGTTTCGCAAAGGGGCGGTTCCTCACATGCCAAAAAAAAAAACCATGAGTCAATCTACAGTGACCGATGCGCAGCCGTGTAAGAACTACTTCCTCCCAACTGGAGGGACGGCAAAATGTGAACTATGGGTCAACTGTAGATTTTATAGATTTTAACTTGTTTTCAACAGCACTCCATTCATCCTTCCAGAGCTGCTGAAAGGCTGAAATCAGTACGCTCTTGAGATCGTTACCAATAACACAAAATACATTCTGACCGTTATTTGCAGCGTCTTTACTGCATTGTCAGCTAATTCATTTCCAGCACTCCCATATGGCCGGGAACCCAACAAAACCGGACAGTGGTTCCACCTCTTTTAAGCGAGTATAATTTGTCCTGAATTAAACAAATCAGAGGGTGACTGGGGTAGAAACGCTGCATTGCCTGAAGCGCACTCAAAGAGTCGCTGCAAATAACATATTTGTGCGGACCGTGAACATGTCTCAAGGCCTGCAAAATTGCATATAACTCTACTGTAAAAATACTGCGCTCTTGAGACAACTTGTATCCAACACTGTCGTTATTGGTGACGAACGCGCAACCAACTCGGTCGAGAGACTTTGGCCATCCGTGTAAACGGAACGATAGTCTAGTCACGCCAGGAAAAGCTGGTGATAAAGCTCTGGCGTTGTCGAATTTCGCGGATGAATGGAAAGTGACATGTCGATGACGGGTTGAGGAATTAACCACGGGGGAACATAATTACGGCCGACCCTAAGAGTTTAAGGAAGAGACAACTGAAGTTCATCTAAGTGAAGAGTCAACCTGATACCAAGAGGACGTGTTGCATTTCTTCTCCGTCTATACAGAGAAGAAAAACGAGGTTGAATACGCAACTGTAAGTTGGGTGATCAGGTTAACTACGGAGCTTAGAGTCGTAGGATAGCACATTGCGTTTCCGCCGGATGTTCAGCGGAGGCTCTTCGCATTCAGCGGCAATGCTAACAACAGGACTGGATCGAAACGCTCCGGTTGACAATAGAATTCGGGCGTGATGAACAGCGTTTAACGTCCTGATGTACGACTCACTCGCTTAGTCGTACACAATGCTACCGTACGACTGCCCGATAAACGTGGTGCTAGATAAAATTTTTAAAATATTGAGGGAAGACATCGACTTCCTCTTTAAAATATTAAAATGAGCCTTCCAATTTAATGACCGATCAAAAGTAAGTTCTAAAAATCGAGCAGTGTCTTGTACAGAAATCAAAGTGTCATAGAGATACAAGAATGGTTCTTGATAACAACTACGAATGCGGCAAAAGTGCACACACTGGGTCTTCCCAACGGAAAATTTAAACCCATTGTTGGTTGGCCAGTTTTGGATGCTATTAATGGCCAACTGCAGGTGACGTTGTGCAGTGCGAATGTACTTTGACGAGCAGTAAATCACCAAGTCATCAACGTAGAGCGATGACTCTACAGATGATGGAATGCTGTCAATTATGCCATTTATAGGGAAATAAAGTGACACTAAGAACCGAACACTGTGGAACACCATTCTCCTGTACAAAGACACTAGACAAAGTGTTGCCGATACGGACTTGAAAGTAACGCTCGAACAAAAACTTATTTATAAAATTCCCAAGATGTCCTCTGATACCCCAATTGTGTAGTGTTCGGAGTATCCCGTACCGCCATGTAGTGTCGTAAGCCTTTTCAAGGTCAAAAAGACCGCTATCAAGTTCTGTTTATTTAGAAAGGCGTCCAGCCTGACGAGATGGTTCACTGTCGAACGGTGCTTACGAAAGCCACACTGGGCAATCGTGATCAAACGTCTGGATTTAAGGATCCAAACCAATCGTTGGTTGATCATACGTTAGAGGAGTTTTGATAAACAGCTAGTCAGTGAAACAGTGAAAAATTGGTAATGAATATCATTAGATCTTGGAGAAGTATCATGGCAATCATGCAAACTCGACTGTAGTTCCCACGAGGAGAAAGGTGCATTGTAGTTCCCTCATTTTGCGAGGAAAAGTTTAATGCAACTTGTTCTGCTTGATTTTTTTGAGCAGAAAAACTCTCAAGGTAGTTTGCGGAACTCGAGACTTTTGCGTGACATGAACCCATGTGATCGGCGACTTCTTCGGGCGCCGTAATTATATCATATCTCATTACGAATGCATAAATATAATTAAAACTCTTTTTGCCAGAGATCCTAGGAATTTTTTCCCACACTTCGCGGGCGGAAGTAGAACTTCTGACCGGAGAGCCTCCGCTGAACATCCGGCGGAAACGCAATATGCTATCCTACGTCTCTAAGCTTCGTAGTCAACCTGATCACCCAACTTACAGTTGCGTATTTCAACCAACGTTTTCTTCTCTGTATAGACGGAGAAGAAATGCAACACGTCCTCTCGGTATCAGGTTGACTCTTCTCCTAGATGAACTTCCGTTGACACTTCCTAGAACTCTTAAAGTCGGCCGTAATTCTGTGCCTCCGTGGTTAATTCCTGAGCCCGTCATCGACATGTCACTTTCCATTCATCCGCGAAGTACGACAACGCCAGAGCTTTATCGTCAGCTTTTCCTGGCGTGGCTGGATCAGAATCGAGACTACCGTTCCGTTTACACGGAAGGCTCGAAGTCTCTTGACCGAGTTGGTTGCGCGTTCGTCACCGCTAACGACATTGTTGGATACAAGTTGTCTCAAGAGTGCAGTATTTTTACTGCAGAGTTATATGCAATTTTGCAGGCCTTGAGACATGTTCACGGTCCACACAAATATGTTTTTTGCAGCGACTCTTTGAGTGCTCTTCAGGCATTGCAGCGTTCCTATCCCAGCCACCTTCTTATTTGTTTAATTCAAAACAAATTGTACTCTTTGAAAAGAGGTGGAATTACTGTCCGGTTTTGTTGGGTTCCCGGCCACATGGGAATCGCTGGCAATGAATTAGCTGACACTGAAGCTAAAGACGCTGCAAATAACGGTCAGAGCGTGTTTTGCGTTATCGGTGACGTCCTTAAGAATGTACTGATCTCAGCCGTGCAGCAGCTCTGGAAAGATGAATGGAGTGCTGTCGAGGAAAAAAGTTAAGAGCTATAAAATCTACAGTTGACCCATGGCTCACATCTTGCCGTCCCTCCAGGTGGGAGGAAGTGATTCTTACACGGCTACGCATCGGTCACTGTAGATTAAGTCATGGTTTTTTAATGGCTCGTGAGGAACCGCCGTTTGTAAGACATGTGACACTCGTGTTACCGTTTCGCATATTTTAATAGAGTGTGTTCAGTTTAGGGACACAAGACAGCAGATCGGATTGTCAGGTGATCTGTCGGTTGTTTTAGGAAATGTTCCTGACAATGTCAATCTGCTGTTTCGATTTTTAAAAGAAACCGGTCTTGAACGGTTTATTTGATTTTATTTATTTGTATTCATTTAGGCCCCTTTACAGCCTAAATGGTTTTTTCTTTATATCACTACATTATATTTAATGACACATTTTATTTGTACCTATTATGATTTTATTTTGTTGTGTGTCAACTTTTGATTTTGTATTGATTTTGCGCTTTGTTTTTATTGTTTTTGCTTTTCTTTTGTTTACTTTTTTATTTTTAGACGCTAAAGACCTCTGTTGTTGAGCGTCTATAATCTACAACTCATTCATTTAGATCTTCTGACAGTGGAATCGAACTCACTCCATGACTGCTTCTTACTCTCTGCTATGATACGTCTGGCAATGGAACGTTTTTGCATAAAAATGGTAAGATTTTCATCCATCATATCATTTTTGAAACGACGGAGAGCTTTTCGACGTTCACGGATAGCATTCCGACAAGCCTCATTCCACCAGGGAACGGGCGCACGTTGTGGTTTTGTTGACGTGCGTGGAACTGTAGGTAAAGCCGCCTCGATGATCGCATCCGTGAAATGCTCCACAGCAGCATCGACTTTGCCAAAGTTCATATCGCCGACATTTAGCATTTGTTTCCACTTCGGGGAGCATCTTTTATCAACATGGAATGAAAGAAGACAACAAATGATTGGAAAATGGTCACTGCCACAAAAATTGGCATTTACTTCCCATTCACAGGACGGGGCGATAAAAGAAGAGCAGAGAGTAAGATCGATAGTTGAAAATGTCCCATTAGCAACCGAGAAATGTGTACTGGAACCTGTGTTCAATACAACCAAGTTTTGATTCAGAATCAACGTCTCCATTAGCCTTCCATGAGCATCCACATGATTAGAACCCCAAATGGGATTATGGGAATTAAATCCCCCATGACGATAAAGGGACGAGGAAGTTCATCTATAATACATTACCGGATTCGGCGCATTAAGTCTGACAGAGATGACCTGTAAGTCATATTGTAATTGGACATTTTCGGAAAAAACATTATTTCGGACTAAAACTGCCACTCCGCCAATGGCACGTTCGACGAATGGTTTATCTTTACGATAAATCGTAAAACCACAAAGAACCGGAGTGTTTGTGTCTTTAAAATGTGTTTCCTGTAAACTAATAGCAGTAGCATTATAATAGTTAAGGAGGAGTTTCAATTCACTGAAATGAATATAAAAGCCGTTCATGTTCCACTGTAAGAAATTGAATGTGATAGTTAGTAAAATGGAGCTACCTCATTTTTTCCTCGCTGCATCAGACCGATGATGAGGAGATCTGCTTATTTCTTCGTCCATAGCAGAGTCTGCACTGCTGCTATGGTCGATGCGAGTACGCGTTATAGTCATAGTATGACTATTATCCCGGTTCAAGATAACTTAGTCTTTTTTACCGGTGATACAGTTTTATTATTATTAACCGGAGATTTTCCCGGTGATTTATTTTTTTTTAGTGGTGATCTCGATCTATTATCGGGACTTTTTTTGTTTTTATTTTTAATTTGTTTTTTGGCAACTACTTTAGTATTTGATGGGGATACTTCGGTTTGTGTAGACATGTCTGTGTTGACATGTCTACTTTGACGACTGGAACGGCAGCGATGATTACAAAAGATCGTGTAAATGATGGGACAGTTTCTGGATATTTGCGCTTGGCCTCTGCAAAAGAAATTTTTTCAGTTGTTTTGATTTCTTGAGTCTTGAACTCCACCTTGTATTGTGGATATTCTCTAGATCTTGCACAGTGAATTCCGTCGCCATTAACGCAATGTGACCCTCTTTTGCTCGGAATATCCTCATGCAAAGGTTGGCCGCAATTGTCACAGAGAATGGCAAAGCTACAGTTGTTCTGTAAATGTTCAAACCTTTGACATTTATAGCAACGCAGGGGAGATGGTATATATTGATGTACTTTTAAGAATTAGAAGCTTTTAACTATTGAAATCATTCGTTATGTCTGTCTAAAGCTTTACAAACTTCATTCAAGACTTCTGTCAGTCCCAAATCGCTTTTAGATGGGTGGGGAAAGGGTGTGTTTATGGGGACGCTTATGAGGGGGCCTGGAATTGCGGTAGATCTTCAGGATCATCCATCTCGTCTCCTGACTGGTGTAATTGATAAAGAGGTTCGTCGATGTCACCATCCTCCTCCACTTCGATTGGAGTGTTAGTGCACGAGACGCCCGCACAGTGCTTGCAGAGAGAGCTGCACTTCAGCGCGGATTTCCGGCAAGTGCGAGCACTATTGCAGCCTTTCTTGCAACCACAATGGATCAAGTCCAAAAGAGAACGAGGTGCTGGGTTCATCCTCATAGCCGTGGGGATGAGTTCAATATTGTCCATCTTCCATCCCCATTTGACTGTATCGAGCTGGTATTACAATTTTGTGTATGGCATATTGTATTGTCACCAGAATTAAAGGTGTATGCAAAATTTCAGCTCAATCGGAAACCGGGAAGTGGGTCAAATTTAGCTTGCAAGATTTGGTCTAAGCAAACATACATATCTACATACCTACAAACATTGCAAGTTAAATAAAAGCCTGTAAAGAAACTCGTATAGCCTATAACCTTCCCCAATAAACGGGCTATCTAACAAAAACTGGTAGTTCCTGAGATTAGCGCGTTCAAACAAAAAAAAATAAACTCTTTTTTTTGTTTGAAGGCGCTAATGTCAGAAACTACCAGTCTGTAAAAGACGTAAAGTAGTAATCAATGAGTTTTTTAAAAATTCAATCCCAAAGGGTGAAAACGGGAGGTTAATATTTGTTGTAATAACAAAAAATCCCACACCTCGTTTTACCCCCTTTGGGATTGATTTAAAAAAAAACTCGAATAGCTTATAACCTTCCTTAATAAACGGTCTATCTAACAAAAAAAAATTTTTTTAATCGGACTTGTGGTTCCTGACTAAGCTCCCGGATTCTAATATTACTGCCTTAAATTTATTATATAAATCAAACAATAATACCCGATCTTTCTTTTTAAAACCAGTTGATGACATTATAGTCTCCAGTATAATTAACAACATTTGTTGAAGACATTCTAATAAACCATAAAACCAAACACAATGTTTCCTTAAGTTTATGTGACCTAAGCAAAGCGTTTGATAGTGTACAGCATGAAATCTTGTTGGACAAACTTTATTTTTACGGAATCAGAGGTGTCCCCTATGCTATGCTTAGGTCATACCTCACCGATAGATATCAGAAAGTCGTTACTCCGTGTGGTGAATCGCAGTATGTCGTAATGCAATGCGGAGTTCCACAAGGTTCCATATTAGGTCCACTGCTGTTTATCATTTACATAAATGACTTGTCCACTAATGTCTCGAAATCGTCAACTTTCCTTTACGCAGACGATACAACATTCCTTGCCAATCATGAAAGTATATTCGAACTACAGAAATTGGTGAATTATACACTCGAAGAAGCCACTATCTGGTTTACAGCCAATAAATTATTATTAAATAAAGAAAAAACTCAGCATTGCATTCTGCCATACGGCATTCCCAAAGAAAAAAATATCTGTAAAGTTTTTAGGAGTATATATAGACAGTGATTTAAAATGGAAAACCCATATTGATAATTTGTGCCATAAACTTTCTAAAATCATCTTTATTTTACGAAAAATATCTGCATATGTATCTTTTAAAACAGTATTAAACATTTATTATGGATTATTTCATTCGAACATGATATATGGTATTCTATTATGGGGAGCTGCTCCTGATGCAATAAGAGTGTTTCGTCTCCAAAAAAAAGCTATACGCATAATAACAAAAAGTAATTCCAGGGCTACATGCAAACCATTATTTAAAGAACATGGCATTTTAACTTTACATTCCCTGTTTGTTTTAGAAAATTTAAAATACATCAGAGAAAATATAACCAAGTTTGAAACTGTTGAGAGCGTACACTCTTATAGCATCAGAAATAGAGCGGATATCAGAATTCCTTCATACAGGTTAAATAAATTAACAAATGGCCCTAATTTCTGGGCTCCAAAATTTTATAACAAGCTACCCATAGCCACCAGATCGTTGCCTCAACCGGCATTCATAAATCAAGTTAAAAAAATTCTTAATGATTTGTGTCTATATAATTTCTTAGATTTTTTGTAAATTTTACATATATTTTGACTATTTTTGTAACTATGTATAATGTATTACCTAGTATACAAATAAACTATTATTATTATTATTATTATTAGCGCGTTCAAACAAAAAAAGAAGAAGAAGCTGGAATTACCGGCGAAACGTTATACGCAGCTCAATAAGGTGTTTGATTTGAGTACCTGTCCACATTCCCGTTAACAACTGCTATATTACAAAAAAAGAGTTTATTTTTTTTTTTGTTTGAACGCGCTAATCTCAGGAACTACCAATCCGATTGAAATTTTTTTTTGTTAGATAGCCCGTTTATTTAGGAAGGATATAGGCTATTCGAGTTTTTCAACAGTTAAAAGCTTGAAAAAATGCTTTTTTTCGGCTTTATTTCATTTTGGTAAATTTTGGCGATATTCTAAGTTCTGTAGAGCCGGTAAAAATGGGAACAGAAACATATTTGACTAGTGCATTTTGAAGTAAATTTTATGCCTTTTAATTTTGAATAGGGCAATTCTTTCGATAGGACCAGCCGTTTCCATGTTATAAGCAAAAAACCGAAAAAAGTGCAAAAAAATCGTGGTTTTTAGCCCATCAAAACTTCCCCGCCCTGTTTTAGAGGTCGCAAACTTGAATTTGACATTCCCTAAACATGCTTGAGGACACAAAAATATAAAATCATTTGCTGCACAAAATGCAAGGTGGACTTCCTCTCGTGACTGGACTATATGTACGTTTGAAAATGTTCGTCATCTGGTGTGTCTTTACCCGGAAAGCGCTCTTGATACAATTGTCTAGCCTCCGATGCGCTGCCATACCATACGTGTAATGAATGTCTGCCAAGTCCTGATTAGCAAAATTTGTCACTTTTTTTCCAAATAACACTATGGATATCTTAAATATCAAATTAAGTAGATCCAAGTTGAGTTTAAAGAACTGAACTGTCAAAACTAATAAAACAAAAGAGTAGAATTTAATAACCACAGGTTATTATCTAATGTAGTTTTGGAGTTATTAAAAAAATAATTTAAAAAAAAATCTATTTCACCCCTGTATATCAAACATAAAGCGAAAACGAACCTATATTTATATGAACTTTTTGTCTTAAAATTGCGCACACATTAACCCCCTTCAGTATTGACATTCAATTATGAAACACTCTGTATATACATAAATGATTTACGGGTTCTACATACCCACATTCTAAAATATTTAATATTGCAACAAGAAAAACCCAGAGATACGCCACTGGCATCGACAATGAGTCATTGTGGCGCGGCGGGGGATGGTGCCGCAGGTACGCGTAACGCCGGGAACATTCCAGAATGCGAAGCAACTGTTTGTTGCGGCATCCAGTGTTTACCAGAATGATCTGGAAAGTGCGTGCGCGTGGCGGGGGTCAAACTGCAACCGCTATATAAGTACAGCAGTCACCAGAGAACATACACAACAACGGACAGCGCGTACAGTTGAAAATAAATCAGTGCTATTGAGTGTTTTCACTTTGTTTGAGAAATACTGATCGTGTAAACAGTGTTGACTATTGAAATCGACTTTTCATTGTTAATAAAATTATTGTATATTGTTGTATACATTTTTAATTATTGAAATAAATAATTTTATTCCGCCAAATTCAAAACAGTTTTGTTACAATATTTATCTTGATCCGCTAAGGCCTGGTTTTACAATGTGAGTTTTTAGTATTTATTTTTGCCAAATAAATTTCTAAAACGGCATTATCTTTAAGTAGTTACAAAACACATAAGATCTTTTGTACAAACAGAATGCGGTGTATAGATATCTGTTATATCCAATTTAAAAGGTATTCACGCTCTATTTAACAAGAAATGACGATACAGGTCATTCATCCGTTTCCATAAAAATAACTAAAATAATCACACAAATAATGAAAAACAATATCGATTTGTAACAGAGGTAATCGATAATGATACGCATTTCAAAGTAACAACCGACAGAATTCAATTACAGATGTGTTCATTTGTTACTTGTGTAACTCTGTGCACTACTCATTTAAGAGGCACGATAGCTAAATTGCCTACCTAGATACGCTTTGTCACGCTTTATTGCGTCACGCGTACAGGCATAAAGGCTCAACCGATTTCGAAAAACTTTTAACTTCCCGCTAAGAAAATTGGAAATTTTCAAAAATAGGGAAGTTATTGATTTTACCCCGATTTTCGAAAATCGAGTTTTCATCACATCTCGACGTTTTGTGATCCTAGGAAGCTATTCTGACTATTTTTACGATGATGTCAGTATGTCTTTGTGTGTGTGTGTATATTGAAGTGCGGCAGTGGAAGTGTTCGCAGGAGTCGTATTCACCTGTAAATTATTCGAGAAAGTACGCGGAAAAATATTTAGAGGGTTTGGGTTTATAAGCGGGCCCATTTAATTGATAAATAATATTTCCAGAGTGGTTCCGCAGTCAGAGACACGATCTAAACATTTTTCAAAAAGAAAAATACATAATGACCAGCTTTTTATTATTTGGGAAAATTCAGTTTTTTCAACATTATTCTATGATCATATCGGACTTATTACTACAGGGTCCGGCAACAGGATTGAACGGTTTTCAATAGGCCACTGTTAGGAAACAAACAATATATTTGGACTTATTATTATTACAACTAAAAGCACAAATCTGGAAATTTCTTATAAACATTTTAGTTTGCAAAGATCACATCCCTAAGATGACCACCGTCGACTTCTATACATTGCTGTAACCTGTTACTGAAATCGACCATGAATGAATGAATTGTAAATTATGGACGCCCGACAACTGAGGACATTAGCGTCTAAAAATAAAAAAGTAAACAAAAGAAAAGCAAAAACAATAAAACCGAAGCAAAAACAATACAAAATCAAAAGTTGACACACAACAAAATAAAATCATAAAATAAAATGTGTCATGTAATAATATAATGTAGTGATATAAAGAAAAAACCTTTTAGGCTGTAATCGCAATTGCATTACAATGTTCTTTGGGAATTGGCGAACCCAGGGAACCCCGAGCACGCACCAGTCGGTTGTGTACCCGGCTGGGTGATTCATTTAGGGACTATTATGAAGGAAGGACAGTCGCAACTTTTTTCTTCTTCTGCTCTTCCCTCTTTTTTGTTGTTGATAGCGGTCTTGTCCCTCCGTTATGGGTACACTTTTGTTGCTGTCCTTTGTTTGTAGTAGTTCCTAATAGTACACCTGCGTGTTTGCCGTGCGCGGTGACCCGTAAGGCGGAAAAGAGGATCCTGGCAGTTGAGGTTCGCCTGGGTGCACCAACACACTGCTTTGGCCTCCGCTTCGCTGTAAACGGGCGGCTAGACCTAACCCAGTCTAGTCAATCGGCTAACGTCGTGTTTATTTAGTATTCCGGCGGGGTGAGCCAGTGTCTTTGGATGGAGTGGCGCCGTCTCTTGAGCCTGACTATATCACCGTGTAGCCCTGGCGCTCTGTACCGGTTTGCGGTCATCGTCCCCTTGTTGGGCTCCGTGGTGGGCGGGGAGCACAGTTGATGAATATAATACAACTATTATGAGTAATTTTCCCCTTTTAACTAGCCCTCCCTCTAAGAGAGGGCGTAAAGATGAAGGTTTTAATTTGTTATTTGGCAATGACTCGGCAACTGTTACTCCATGTAACAAATATTTAATCATGAATAAAGTTAATGGAAATTTCAATGGTGACAGTCCTTTTTACATTAATAAACATCTTGATGGCTTGTTTGGAACTTTTCCAAGTGTTAAAAAGTTGCGTGATGGATGTTTATTAATTGAAACATCTTCCCAGCATCAAGCTGAAAAGGTATTGGCATGCGAAAAGATAAAAGGTGTAGATATGTGCACAGACGTTCCTGTAAAAGGAGAACTACATAAGCAGCTGAACTTTTCAAAAGGCGTTATTTATTGTTTCGATCTTCTTAATTGCACAGTTGAAACAATAAAAGAGGAACTTAAAGATCAAGGTGTTACAGACGTATACAGAATCCACGCACGTACCTACACCGTCTCATATTCTTACGTTCTGTACACCACAGCCTCCGCCATTAATTAAAGCAGCATTCTATTCCTTGAAAGTACGTCAGTATATACCATCTCCCTTGCGTTGCTATAAGTATCAAAAGTTTGGACATTCACAGAACAATTGTAGCTTTCCCAGTCTCTGTGACAATTGCGGCCAACCTTTGCATGAGGATATTCCGTGCAAAAGGGTATCTCACTGCGTTAATTGCAACGGAACCCACTCTGCAAGATCTAGAGAATGTCCACAATACAAAGTGGAGTTCAAGATTCAAGAGATCAGAACAACTGAAAAAATTTCTTTTGCAGAGGCCAAGCGCAAGTATAGAGAATCTGTCCCTTCTTTTACACGTACTTTCGCAACCATTGCTGCCGTTCCTATCATCAAAGTAGACATGTCAACCCAGACATGTGACATGTCTACACAAACCGAAATTTCCCCATCCATTTCTAAAACTGTTGTTGCCAAAAAACCAAATAAGAAAAACAAAAAAAGTCCGCATAATAGGTCGAGATCGTCGGTTAAAAAACCAACTTCACCGGTAAAATCTCAAATTGAAAAAGTTAAAACAGTATCTCCGTTAAAGAAAACTAAGATTATCTTGAACCGGGATAATAGTCATAAAATGACTATAACGCGTACTCGCGTCAACCATAGCAGCAGTGCAGACTCTGCTATGGACGAAGATATAAGTAGAAGACCTCCTCATCATTGGTCTGATGCAGCGAGGAAAAAAATGAGGTAGTTACTTTCTATTTACTAACACATTCAATTTCTTACAGTGGAACATGAACGGTTTTTATATTCATTTCAGTGAATTGAAACTCCTCCTTAACGACCATAATGCTACTGCTATCAGTTTACAGGAAACACATTTGAAAGACACAAACACTCCGGTTCTTCGTGGTTTTACGATTTATCGTAAAGATAAACCATTCGTTGAACGTGCCAGTGGCGGAGTGGCAGTTTTAGTCCTAAATAATGTGTTTTCCGAAAATGTCCCATTACAATCTGACTTACAGGTTATCGCTGTCAGACTTTATGCGCCGAATCCGGTAACTTTGTGTTCAATATACATTCCTCCAACAGAACAACCGACACTTGCAACCATTGCATCTGTTATAGGTCAGCTTCCACGCCCCCATATCATCATGGGGGATTTTAATGCCCACAATCCCGCTTGGGGTTCTAATCTTGTGGATGCTCGTGGAAGGCTAATGGAAACGTTGATTCTGAATAAAAACTTGGTCGTATTGAACACAGGTTCCAATACACATTTCTCGGCTGCTAATGGGACTTTTTCAGCTGTCGATCTTACTCTCTGCTCTTCTTCTATCGCCCCATCCTGTGAATGGGAAGTAAATGCCGATCTTTGTAGCAGTGACCATTTTCCTATCATTTGTCGGCTTCTTTCATTCCATGTGGATGAAAGACGCTCTCCTAACTGGATAATAAAAGAAGCCAATTGGTCACACTTTCAAGAAGTGCTAAATGTCGGCGAAATGAACTTTGGAAATGTCGATGCTGCTGTGGAGCATTTCACGGATGCGGTCATCGAGGCGGCTTTAGCCGCAGTTCTGCGCACGTCAACAACACCGCGACGTGTGCCTGTTCCCTGGTGGAATGAGGCATGTCGGGATGTCATCCGTGACCGTCGAAGGGCTCTCCGTCGCTTCAAAAATAATATGACGGATGAAAATCGTATTATTTCCATTGCCAGACGTATCATAGCAGAGAGTAAGAAGCAGTCATGGAGTGAGTTTGTTTCCACTGTAAGAAGTTGTACTCCCGCTCGCGAGGTGTGGGAGAAAATTCGGAGGATCACTGGTAAACAGAGTTTTAATTACATTTCTGGATTGGTAATGGGAAATGACATAAATACGTCACCTGATGAAGTCGCCGATCACATGGGTTCATGCTACGCAACAGTCTCGAGTTCCGCAAACTATCTTGAAAGTTTTTCTGCTCAGAAAAACCAAGCAGAACAAGTTGTATTGAACTTTTCCTCACAAAATGAGGAGAACTACAACGCACTTTTCTCCTCGTGGGAACTACAGTCGAGTTTGCATGATTGCCATGATACTTCTCCAGGATCTGACGATATCCATTACCAATTTTTGAAAAAGCTACCTCCCTCCGCATCTATATTCCTTCTCAAGATGTATAATTTAATATGGTACACCAATACGTTTCCTACCGCTTGGTGTAATTCTATTGTAGTTCCGTTGTTGAAGCCCGGTAAAGACCGAAAACAAGCTTTAAGTTATCGTCCTGTTTAACTGACTAGTTGTTTGTCAAAACTTCTCGAACGTATGATCAACCGACGACTGGTTTGGATTCTTGAATCCAGACATTTGATCACGAATGCCCAGTGTGGCTTTCGTAAGCACCGTTCGACGATGGATCATCTAATCAGGTTAGAGTCCGCCATCCAGGATGCTTTTCATAACAAATAACACTTGATAGCGGTTTTTTTTGACCTTGAAAAGGCTTACGACACTACATGGCGGTATGGAATACTCCGATACTACATAATTGGGGTATCAGAGGACATCTTGGGAATTTTATAAATAATTTTTTATTAGAGCGTTACTTCCAAGTCCGTATCGGCAACACTTTGTCTAGTGTCTTTGCACAGAAGAATGGTGTTCCACAGGGTTCGATTCTTAGTGTTACCTTATTTTCCATCGCTATTAATGGCATAATTGACAGCATTCCATCGTCTGTAGAGTCATCGCTCTACGTTGACGACTTGGCGATCTACTGCTCGTCAAAGTACATTCGTACTGCACAACGTCACCTGCAGTTGGCCATTAATAGCATCCAGAACTGGACAACTAACAATGGGTTTAAATTTTCCGTTGAGAAAACCCAGTGTGTGCACTTTTGCCGGATTCGTAGTTGTTATCAGGAACCATTCTTATATCTATATGACACTTTGATTTCTGTACAAGACACTGCTCGATTTTTAGGACTTACTTTTAACCGGTCGTTAAATTGGAAGGCTCATTTTAATATTTTAAAGAGGAAGTCGATGTCTTCCCGCAATATTTTAAAAATTTTAGCTAGCACCACGTGGGGTGCAGACCGTACAGTTTTGTTGCGAATTTATCGTGCAGTCGTACGGTCTAAATTGGATTACGGTAGCATCGTGTACGACTCAGCGCGTGAGTCGTATATCAGGACGCTAAACGCTGTTCATCACGCCGGAATTCGTTTGTCAACCGCAGCGTTTCGATCCAGTCCCGTTGTTAGCATAGCCGCTGAATGCGAAGAGCCTCCGCTGAACATCCGGCGGAAACGTAATATGCTATCCTACGTCTCTAAGCTCCGTAGTCAACCTGATCACCCAACTTACAGTTGCGTATTTCAACCAAGGTTTTCTTCTCTGTATAGACGGAGAAGAAATGCAACACGTCCTCTCAGTATCACGTTGACTCTTCTTTTAGATGAACTTCATTTGGCGCTTCCTAGAACTCTCAAAGTGGGCCGTAATTCTGTGCTCCCGTGGCTAATTCCTCAGCCCGTCATCGACATGTCACTTTCCATTCATCCGCGAAGTACGACAACGCCAGAGCTTTATCGCCAGCTTTTTCTGGCGTGGCTGGATCAGAATCGAGACTATTGTTCCGTTTACACGGATGGCTCGAAGTCTCTCGACCGAGTTGGTTGCGCGTTCGTCACCGATAACGGCAGTGTTGGATATAAGTTGTTTCAAGAGTGCAGTATTTTTACTGCAGAGTTATATGCAATTTTGCGGGCCTTGAGACATGTTCACGGTCAACACAAATATGTTATTTGCAGCGATTCTTTGAGTGCTCTTCAGGCATTGCAACGTTCCTATCCCAGCCACCCTCTTATTTGTTTAATTCAGGACAAATTGTGCTCTTTGAAAAGAGGTGGAATTACTGTCCGGTTTTGTTGGGTTCCCGGCCACATGGGAATCGCTGGCAATGAATTAGCTGACACTGCAGCTAAAGACGCTGCAAATAACGGTCAGAGCGTGTTTTGCGTTATCGGTGACGACCTCAAGAGCTTACTGATTTCAGCCGTTCAGCAGCTCTGGAAGGATGAATGGAGTGCTGTCGAGGAAAACAAATCTACAGTTGACCCATGGTTCACAACTTGCTGTCCCTCCAGGTGGGAGGAAGTGGTCCTTACACGGCTGCGCATCGGTCACTTTAGATTGACACATGGTTTTTTGATGGCTCGTGAGGATCCGCCCCTCTGTGAGACGTATGACACTCGTGTCACCGTTTCGCATATTTTAATAGAGTGTGTCCAGTTTAGGGACAGACGACAGCAGATCGGATTGTCAGGTGATCTGGCGGTTGTTTTAGGAAATGATCCTGACAATGTCGATCTGCTGTTTCGATTTTTAAAAGAAACCGGTCTTGAACGGTTTATTTAATTTTATTTATTTGTATACATTTAGGCCCCTTTACAGCGCCTAAATGGTTTTTTCTTTATATCACTACATTATATTATATGACGCATTTTATTTGTTCCTATTATGATTTTATTTTGTTGTGTGTCAACTTTTGTTTTTGTATTGATTTTGCTTTGGTTTTATTGTTTTTGTTTTCCTTTTGCTTAATTTTTTTTATTTTTAGACGCTAATGACCTCTGTTGTCGAGCGTCTATAATCTACAATTCAATCCAATTCAATTCAAAAAAGACAAGCATACTTTTTTTTTAATAAATAATTGGATATAAATATCATAAATAAATCTATTTAATAAATTAATAATTTATTAAATTAAATTAATTTATTTAATATCTTTATTTTATTATTTTGTCTTTTACAAACGTTTAGTACTAGCACGCGGGATAAATTTTTTGGAGTTATTTTTGTTTTGTTACGTAAAAGAAGTATAGCTTCTGACGTGCGTACATAGTACACACACACACTCTTTTTATTAATACAATAATAAATATTGCTATAAAAATCACTTTATTTACGATTTTAGCGCTAGCGAAATCATTGTATAATGTATAGACAAATTATTCAGATCAAAAATACACTTAAAAATTTCATCAAATGTATTTTTGAATTTTTTTTTCGAGGTTCCCTCAATAGGGGGGTGGGCTACTCCAATCTCCAGGTTAACTCTGCAGAACACCCTATAATTTACAATTCATTCATACAGGATATACATACGGGGATGTTTGAGCACTATGCAAATTCAATGATTGGAAATATCGTACATTGGTGTAATTCAAACTTGCTATACCTAATTTTTAAAAGCAAAACTGGCTATTTAAATTTTAAAATAAACCGTGACAAAGGCAAATCTCATTTTTTAAGCATACCTAATGTATGATAACACTACTTTAAATTGTTTAAAAGATACAAAATTTTTAGGTATATTTCTTGCTGATACCTCTCACTTGTAACGTTCAGTGTGATAAAATAATAAAAAAAAATGACAAGAGGCACAGTAATTACGATTGTGCCGGAAAAAAAAACTATTGATAACCAAACCTCAGGAATTAATATCTGTGCTGACGTAACGATTTTACATATTATAAAAAACAAAAAGTAGAATTTTTTTCAAAGGGGTGCTCATATGATTTATTTTAAATTATAATAAAATTTAAATGATTAGTGACCAAAAAATGAAACTATCTGATCACTAATGACCAATTGATGACCTAACTACTTATTGCACTATTTATAGGGGTGCTGCGAAGACGGAGGAGAGTTATACGACATTAATAAATTTTGAATTGGAATGCTATATCATGTGCTTAGTTGTTCGCAAATAAATCGTGATTTCACAACTAGTTCGGCATTTTCCGTTGCGTTCAAAGACGTTATAGGGTACGTTAATTTTTAACTTAAAATATAATGATAAATTGTTTTTTAATAAAAAAAAAGTGAGCCGTTGTGGGACGACTGGCAGATGTGAAACATTTTTATAGCCTAATTACCAGAATTTACCCTGGTTTACCGTCATTTACCCTTATTTGCCCTAATTTACTCTAATGTACCCTAATTTAGTACTCTAATTTATCCTAATTTACCCTAATACACCCTAATTTACTCTAATTTACCCTAATGTACCCTCATTTACTCTAGTTTACCCTAGTCCCTAAATACCCTAATTTACATTAATTTACTCGAATTTACCCAAAGTTATCACAATTTACCCTAAAATACCCAAATTTACCCTAATTTAGTCTAATTTACTCTAGTTTACTATAATTTACCCTAAATTACCCTACTTTACCCTATTTTACTCTAATTTAGCACAATTTACCCTAATTTACCCCAATTTACTCTAATTTACCCCAGTTTCCACCCCGCGAGAAACTGTCACCCAGCGAAGGTATTGAACGCGTAATGACGTGCGTTCTGAACGACGTAACATTTAAACGACGTTACCTTCAAACGATTTAACACCCGTGCCTAAAAATGTTTCACATCAAAAAATATTAATAAATGCACACTTTTGAATCCATCTAGCATGAAAAAAAGTGGAATAACCAAATTAATTCATATGCATAGGCGGTGCTAGTATTGTGCCACCCACATTAAAATGCGGTATTTATAAGCTTGTTCAGTAAAACGGCTTATGTTAGACGAACAGACCGTTTGTGTAGAGACCAACGGGCACTTACCCTCTCTATGGCATCGATCTGTTAGCAGCTGTACGAGTGTTGGGATTACTGATTGACAGCTTTGTTCAATACGGAATATAGGCATCTATTTTTTTTTACTTTTACGTTTTATATACACAATGCACTTATCTTAAATGCTCTTTTTTAATTTAAAATATGCCCTTTCAAATAAACCACATATCGAAAAGTTAAACTTGACGAGATTATCTTAAACGAAATGACATATATCTTGTTATTTTTAGCACTGTTGAATAATAACTGTCGACATTTTTAGGCGCGATCTTAGCGAAGCTAGACGCGCCTATATACACTCGCTTTGTCTGAATGTCTATCATTCTGTGAATCTGTCAATCTGTGAATCTGTAACGGATTTTTTGTATCAGTCGTACAGCCCAAACAGGTTAACTGATTATTAAAAACTGTTTTTTGTTCGATTCCTCTCGGGGTCTATTTGATCCTAACGTCGCACGATTTTTGAATTTTGGCCCCAGAGGGGAGCAAATTAGAAAAAACGGGGTTTTTTGCTTATAGTTCGCTCAATTCAAGTCAGATCGATTCAAACCTGTCTTAAACGAAAGAGCAGAAAATTCTAGATAGATTTTATGTATAATATTGTGTCAAAACAGTTTTTTTATACAGATTTATATGCAAATTAAAATTTATAAACGCGTTTTTATCTAATAAATCGCGAACTTGTTTCGGTTGTCCTTGTCTGTTGCACAGTGTGATATGGCTATTGGAAGATAGCGTATGCTCTGACTTATAATAAAAACGGGTGCTATATTTTAATATAGTCATTCAAATTTTTGACTGGTAATGGTTGATTTTTGAGTTTAAAAACCATGGCCTATTGAGTTAAAATGACCTGTAACTAATTATTGACGTCGGTCGGATGGCGGGACCTAGGGATCGGACCAAAATTTCTCGATGTTTCATATCTTCCTGAACAATTTGGCTTTCTCTGTCTGTATGTATAACTTCTTATGCGACAGCTAGTTTTAAAATATTCTGGCATCACGCAAAAGCAATCGAACTGATTCTCAAATAAAAATGTATGTTCTGGCATCACGCAAAAGCAAGTAGGTAGTAGATGTTTTGTTTTTTTGAAGCTATGCTTCTTAACGCACGTTTCAGATGGGGACATAAATCATAAAAAGTGAAACGTCACGTCACGCAAAAGTGTAATGTCACTTTTGTAAAAAATATCCGATCCCTTTGATAATTAATATTTGAGAGTTTTATAGGACACACTCGTGTTACCGTTTCGCATATTTTAATTGAGTGTGTCCAGTTTAGGAACACACGACAGCAGATCGGATTGTCAGGTGATCTGTCGGTTGTTTTAGGAAATGATCCTGACAATGTCGATCTGCTGTTTCGATTTTTTGACCGGTTTCAAGTCTTCATGGTTTCCGGGCTTGTAGGCCGTGGTCCGGTGGTATTTCTACCTGACGTTTCATCTACAACTGCGGTAGACATTTTCAAAGGCGATGTGGCAGCGGTCGAAGTGTCCTCCTTGGCGGCTCACAGGTCAGTGTGTCGGTGACTGGTGTTCTCCCTTCTTTTATACCTAGCGCCAGTGTGTTCTCTGTTCGGTCGTAGTCCGTCTCTCTGCCATTGGTCAACTGCGCAGTGTGTAGTGGTGGTGAGTTCCGTTGTTTTGCAGTGCTGTTTTCAGGTGTTCTAGTTCCGGTTGGAGGTGTTTCGCTTCGCATATTCGTGTTGCTCTGTTTACCAGTGTCTTGATTAGTCCTCTTTTTTTTGTCTCGGGTGGTGATTTGACTCCTTGTTCAAGTATCGGTCTGTATGAGTTGGCTTCCGATAGACCTTATGTCCCAGCTTTCCATTGTCTTGTCTTTTCAGTAATACGTCTAGGAAGGCTATCTGTTTGTTCTTTTCTTTTTCCATCGTGAACTGTATCTTGGGATTTATAGAGTTGATGTGGTTGAAAAATCTTTCCAATTCCTGCTCTCCATGGCTCCATATTACAAAGGTATTACATGGAGAGCAGGAATTGGAAAGATTTTTCAACCACATCAACTCTATAAATCCCCGGATACAGTTCACGATGGAAAAAGAAAAGAACAAACAGATAGCCTTCCTAGACGTATTACTGGAAAGACAAGACAATGGAAAGCTGGGACATAAGGTCTATCGGAAGCCAACTCATACACACCGATACTTGAACAAGGAGTCAAATCACCACCCGAGACAAAAAAGAGGACTAATCAAGACACTGGTAAACAGAGCAACACGAATATGCGAAGCGAAACACCTCCAACCGGAACTAGAACACCAGAAAACAGCACTGCAAAACAACGGATACACGCTGCAAGAAATAAACCGAGCAATACGTCCAAGAAGAGCAGCCATCTCGGAAAACGAGGAACAAGAAGTGAAAAATGGTACAGCGTATCTACCATACATCAGGAACATAATGGACCGCATCGGCAAACTTCTGGAAAAGTACAAAGTCAGGACAATCTACAAACCAACGAGAAAGATTCAGGAATGTCTAAGATCGGCCAAGGACACAAGAGACCCACTGGCAACACCAGGAGTATACCGCATCCCTTGCAGCTGTGATCAGTATATATTGGGACAACGAAACGAAGCATCAACACACTTATAGCAGAGCACAAGAGAAGCTGTAAACTGGGACAAACGGAAAAATCTGCCATAGCCGAACACACTTTGACTCTGGACAATCATAAGATCCTCTTCGAAGAAACCCAAGCCACAGACAGAACGTTGAGCTATTACCCAAGAATATACAGAGAGGCCATAGAAATACATAAACACACACAGAATTTCAACCGAAAAGATGAAGGCCTCAATCTCAGTAAAAACTGGACACCAGCACTCCGACATACAAAACCAATGACCAATCGTACAAGGACGGGAAACGACCGAGTAGAGAACTCACCACCACTACACACTGCGCAGTTGACCAATGGCAGAGAGACGGACTACGACCGAACAGAGAACACACTGGCGCTAGGTATAAAAGAAGGGAGAACACCAGTCACCGACACACTGACCTGTGAGCCGCCAAGGAGGACACTTCGACCGCTGCCACATCGCCTTTGAGAATGTCTACCGCAGTTGTAGACGAAACGTCAGGTAGAAATACCACCGGACCACGACCTACAAGCCCGGAAACCATGAAGACTTGGAACAATGCCGGCCGTGAAAGCTTGCACACTTGACCGGTTTATTTGATTTTATTTATTTGTGTACATTTGGGCCCCTTTACAGCCTTTATGGTTTTTTACTATATATCTTACTACATTGTATTGTATGACACATTTTATTTCTACTTGTGATTGTTTTGCTTTGTTGTGTGTCAATTTTTGATTTTGCTTTTGTTTTTATTTACATTTATTGTTTTAGACGCTAATGACCTCAGTTGTCGGGCGTCTATAATTTACAATTCATTCATTCAATTGTTAAATAATATTTCTCAATTCTAATTACAATGTTTACAAAAAAAAAACAGATCTTCGACATTTTATACAAGAATAAGGGAGAAGGACGTTCTAAAGTCTAAACGCACGGAAAATCTTTATAATCATCTGATTAAACTCTTCGTAATAGAAAGTGATGAAAATGCGATGACACGGTTCAAGGCGTTTAATTATAAATTCTGCGACAAACTTCAAGGACCAAAAGAAGAAGAGTAGATGACCTTTCTCAAAAGTTTGATGCTGAGGAGCTTACCTTGGCGCCTAAGAAAGGCCTCAAACAGAAGGTAAAGTCGAGTGCCGCAAAACTTATTTCAGAGGCGATTTTTACCACCCCTACTAGACTTAAAAGAATGCTAAAGGTTTAGCACTCAAGCCAAAAGATTCAAAGTGTTGTTCCGCTTACACCTGACCATACCCTGTCACTGATGGTGGAGACAAAAGAAAGCAAACATTCATATTTATTACTTATTTACCAATTGAAATACTTGGATCATAAATCGCTCCTCTCAGAGTAATTAAAAAAACTACATTAATATATTAATTATTAAAATACGTATTGTAGTGTGTAATATTCATGAAATTAAGTATTCTGTTCTTTTAGTTTTGAATTGTGCATATATCCGAGAAAAAACAAGACAGAAGTTATTTTGTACGAGTTTTAACGTTTCTGTGTGTGTATTTAAATATTGCAAACGCCGATTTTTGCTTCGCACGTGACGTCATGCGTGGCGACGGGCGGATTTGAGTCGCCTATTATTTATTAAGCATACCGGTGTTTGTGTATCGTGATATTATATCAACATTTCAACGTTTACTACCCACACAACTATAATTTTTACGCTTTTCAATGACAAAAATTATGAAACGTCACATAAATTTACAAGAGGTACATAAGAATAAGATAGCCTCATGAAGTCATCACACATAGTAATAAAGTTAAAGCGTGAACGTATTTTTGGGTAAAAGTCATAAATATAAATCATGTTATTACAGTTTCAGGAAACCACAGTTAGCCACTATTTCCTTTCAAAAATTTGTAAAGAAACCACTTGCTGGGTTGTTTAATATAATATGTAATGTTTATACAGGTGATTCAATATTGTGTTACCATAATATATTTATAAGCCTAATAGACATCTATAATATAACTATTAAATAGTTTGTAATTTTAGGGTCATCTACGGCATTCGCGGTGGCTGAGTTGACAAATACTCTACAGTGACACGTTTTTAAACAATCAATTGTTTCCTTATGAAACCATCTTTAATCAATTTTTTTAAATAGCACATCCTGTATATCTTTAGGTATGTGAATAGAGCTCGTTTTCCTCTACACATTTTATACCTAAAAATATACAGGGTGTGCTACTTAAATTTTTTTTAAGTAGCATACCCTGTATATCTTTAGTTAAAAATGTGTAGAGGAAAGCGAGCTCTATTCACATACCTAAAGATATATAGGATGTACTATTTAAAAAAATTAACTTAAGGTGGGTTAAAGTTATGCATTTTTCAATTATTTCAACTAACACCCTGTATAATTAAATTTAACTCTGAAGTATCTGGAGGGTAGCACATGCTATGGACTAAATACTTGACACGTAAATATTGACTCAACTTGAAAAATGTGGTTGGTGTGTATTTTAGTAATAGATAACGAAATTGTAGAAATTTGCAGAAAAAGTTGAATATTTTGGCAACGTCGCAACCGAATTTCAAAAATGGCATAATTTATTATTATTATTATTATTATTATTATTTAATTAACTCTGTGTACACCAAAAGTGAAGAGTAGGTCAAAAATACATAAGTACAGTAAGATAAGTACAATAAATTAAAAAACAATGTTAAAATATTCCTCAATGGAATAGATACTGTGCTGTAGTAGCAATGTTTTAACTTTTTTTTTCAACAGTTTGGGGTCATTTATTTTTTTTAAGTCAGTTGGGAGATGATTGAAGCATTTAATAGACATAATTAAAGGACCATTTGCTGAAAAAGCCAATCTATGCTGTGGTAACGTTAGATTTTCATTTCTGAGATTGTAGTCATTGACACTCTTGTATTGGCGAAATTTATCAATGTTCTTTTTTACATACATAACCGAGTTTAAAATATACATGGCTATAACTGTTAAGATATTCAGCTGCTTGAAGAGCTCTCGACATGAGAAACTTTTATTTTGAAAAGTTATTGTCCTTATAATTTTTTTCTGTGCCAATAATACTTTATTCACCTTCGTTGCATTACCCCAACATAAAATCCCATAGTTTAGTATTGAATATACGTGGGCATAATAGTATGTTAATAAAATTTCTGAACTGACAAAGTTACGTAATTGCCACAAAACAAAGCAGCTTTTAGCCATTTTATTGGTTATAGTATTAATTTGACTGCACCATGATAAGTTAAAATCTAGGTGAAGACCCAAGAATTTCACTTCATCACTTTGTTTGACCGATTTTTTATTCAAGCGTATTAAAAGACTGGTTTTTAGCTTCTTTCGTAGAGCAAAGCATAAAGTCTGTTTTGGTACTGTTCAACACAAGACCAGACATCTCACAGAATTGGGCCATTTTGGAAGCACAATCGTTCGCCTTCTCACTCAACATTTGTATATTTGAGCTAGACACAACTGCCGATGTATCATCCGCAAATTGAATAATAGAGTGATCATTTATGATATCTGACATATTGTTCACAAATAATATAAATAATACCGGACCTAAGACGCTGCCTTGTGGCACACCTAAGGAAACTGGTTGGAATTCAGAATAAATCGTTTTATTTTCTGTTTTCATTTTCACTGCTTGACTACGACCTGAAAGGTAGGAAGTTAACCATTCTAAAGGTAAGCCTCTAATTCCATAGTCTTGTAACTTTTCTAGTAGATGATTATGTTGTATCGTATCAAAGGCCCGGCTTAGATCAAAGAAAATGCATGCAGTCGTTTGATTATTGTCCAAGTTTTCAGTGACATAATTCACTAAACTAACAATAGCGTCCTGTGTTGAAGAGTTCTTGACGAATCCAAATTGGTTCCTCACTAATATACCCTGTCGATTTATAAATGCCATAAGTCTGATGTAGAATGCTTTTTCATAAATTTTGGCAAAAGCTGATATGAGTGCAACTGGTCTATAATTGCTTATATTTGAGAGATCATTCTTTTTGTGTATTGGACATATATAACTTGTTTTAACTTGGTGGGAAAAATCCCTTCCTTAAAAGAGCAGTTGATTAATGTACTTAAAGGATAGCATATCAGATCTACTACTTTACCAAGCAGCGAACATGGTATATCGTCAAACCCTGCTGAATTCTTTTTCGCTATAGAAGTAATAATATTATGCATTTCTTCAGGATCAGTTAGAAATAGGTACAGAGACTGACTAATCAGTTTAGAAGATGCTCCTTGATTTGTATTTGCTGACTTTCCCACGTCTACAAGTTCCTTTGCGGAGTTTATAAAGAAGATATTGAAGACCTGAACTACCTCCTTCGCATTCGTGTGGACTGTTCCTTTGTCATCCCTGAAGGTGGAAGTATGACTCCTACTCTGACTTAAATTTATGTTTGAATTTATGATGTCCCATACTGCTCTAGATTTACTTTTGGCATTGCTTATTTTCGCTTCATTATATGTTCTTTTTGCTGTTGCAATATCTTTTTTATGCTTACTTTTTAACGTCTTTTATGTAGGCCTCCGAATGGACAATGAGATGACCTGAAAGTATACAGAGTGTTCTACTTATAAAAATACAAGCTATGACTACATCATGTGTCGGTGCTTCACCTGTCTCTGATTTGGAATGATAATAACATATATAAATATGTAAATTTCTACTTTTAGTACTTATATTTCTTAACGGCATCTGACTCACGCCGATTTTAGAAACTATTAGTATTGTCCCTTACAACGCAACGATCAGAAACAAGCGATTCCGCACAAGTTTTTAATTAGGATCGCCACCGTATGTTTGTACGGAATAAATTGCCTTTGAATAAAACAATATAAATTTTTTTAACAAAGGCATAATTCAATAAACAAAAAAAAAATCGATTCAAGGTTACATTATAGTCACATCGATCTACATAAAGAACATACAAGATATCTTATGGTTAACACTTTAATGATCGGAATAATAACGGAACAGCCTTAAGACATCAATACCGATAAAAAAAAATTATCTCAAGTAATCGACTTTAGCTTTCAACAAACAAGAAACAATGAGTTCTTTTCGCGATTCCATTACGTGATTACGCCCTTCAATTCTTAAATCTATTGAGCTCACTTAATTATCCTATCGATAATAAATTTGGCCAAATGCACCCAGCATTGACTATTCCTGAGATGCAAACATGTATACGTATACAAAAATAAAAAAATTCGACTGATGACCAGTCCTATACTTCCCACCTAGTAAATATTTGCAAAAAATAAACACTCTTTTTTTTTTATTCTTTGACTAGGCCCAAATAACCTTAGCTGTTGGTGGTCTTTAAAACACAATTTAATTTTTATTCTTTGAAAAAAACATGGCCCTCTTTTTTGTTTGGTGGTCTACTGATGGCTAGCTTAATATAGCAAAAATCATGGTTACCTTGATTTACGTACAATTTTTATTTTTTTTAGTAAAATATTTTTTTTCTCGAAAACTATACATTTTAGAGAAAAAAAATATTTACATTTTTTTCATATTATAACATCTAGAATTCATTTATATATTTTTTTACCTATGTTAATACGTGACATTGAGGACGTTTTTTTGAATATCTCAGGATCCACTGAACCGATTTGACTCAAAATCTAATCAGATCTAAGTTAAAGGCTGATAAACACAATAGAACAATCGGCATGCCCGTATGTTGTTCCGTTCTTAAGATATCGAAGGCGAAAAATTGACCACATACACACACACACACATACACACATACACACACACACACACACATACAGACATCAGTCAGAAAATGATCTTAAACGATTACTAGGGTCTCAAAACGTGAAAATCTGTTAAAATCTCGAAATATTGTTTTCGGACTGAATCCATTACTTCCCTACCATAGTAGAGGTGGGAAGTAAAAATGCAATCTTATCTGTGCTGGTTCTGTAGTCGTTGAAATGCAAGCTCAAAGCCCGCAGACGTCAATGTTGATGGTTATGTGGTTAACCCCCAGATGATGTATTGTCAATGCTACGTTAATTAGTATTTTATTGGCACTAATTAATGTCGGCACTCACTTTCACTTTACGTGAGTTACACTTTATTTATTACTTTGCACATTTCGACTTAACACCGTGTTACTAGTAAGCACCGCACGGATGATCATCTGATCATATACTACACATACACTGCCAGATTGTCGCATCTTTACCCTTTGTTAAATTATTACAACAGTAGACCAATATGTACCTATCAGTTCATCTATATATTTAAAACACAAGCCCTATTTCTCTAGACAATCCGCCAGCAACCCCTGCTCAACCGATTGACATATTTTTTTTTAAACTGAGGCCTTTAGTCCACAGATATGTTATCGCTATTTTTTTTTGTGAAATTTCTTTAAAAGGGGTGATTTCAAGCGATAATAGTAAAAATGACGAGGGGGGCAGTGGGGTGAAGAGAAACGTAAACAGAGAAAATCCATTGACGTTCACGATACATGAGTGTGAGAGAAATGCAAATATGTACGCATGTCGTGGATAGGCTATGCAAACAATAAACAATGAAACAACTTGACAGTCGTACATTTTAATTTTTAGAGCCCAGATTTTAATAGGGTTATATTGACAAAATTTCCAAAAGTATTTAAAATTAAACAATAAAGATGTATATGTACGTGCAAATTTTTTTTCTCTTTTAAATATAGTACTTAGTTTAGACACATTATTAATAGTTTTTTATATTGACAAAACGTCCATTGACAATGGCATTATAATGAAGGGAGCTAGGTTATGTGTTTTACTCACGCGTTCGTATACACAATGATATTGAGAAAGCTTGAAATATATATTTCTTATTGTTTCTTAATAAAGTGATACATATTACATATATATTTATTTACAGAAAAAAAAGGTTTGTGTTGGCAAACATTTTTTTTTTGGCGATAGCCTTTACTAAACCATTGTTCTTTGAAGACAGTGTTAAGTCGTCGCAAAAAAGTTTTGCACGGGTACACTAGTTATTACAATATTATACATTCTTTAATTGCCTGTAATAGTTGTACTATATTACAGGCTTCCCTCGAACGATTCCTCAATATTTGTCATTTGTGTCCTATTTATAGGTTTTTCCCCAATAATTGTGGCGTCCTTTCTTTAGCCAATCATATTTCCAAAACAGCGCGCCAAATGTCCATATCCCCTCTTACTGTTTCAAGTCCCCTGATTCGATTTTGTTCTGAATTATTCCCCTTGTTGATTTCACCGAACACAACTTGCATTAATTTTGTATTAGTTGGCAAATTCAGCCATCCACACCAAATGTATTATCAATACCTAAATGTCAAGAACATGTTTTTTTTATCGTACCGGAAATTGACGCATTGAAATCAGTAATCAGGCGACACTTGGGCACCATTTTAGCAATAACCGGCTTCTATGAAACAAAACAAATTATAATCAAATCAAAAAGCAAGAACCGCGTATATTGCATGGTTCATAACGACAAAAGACAATGCCTGTAATGTTTGCGCCATTACAATCATACACCCTGTATAGCTAAAAATAATTTTAAAGTATATGCTCTTATTCCAATCCAACTTTTATTTAAAACTTTTTTTCTAATGCTCATAATAAAAGAGCTATCGCCCGAGACATTCTTAGTAACTCACCCCTGTATTAATAATTGCGATACTTTAATCGTGGGAACAATTATTTAACGGTATATTTATATGGTGTTAATCAACCAAAAGATTAATGACGTTTCCGATTTAATTTGCCTTGATAAAATAGAAAAATTGACTCAGGCGTTAATTAAAAGATGGACATTTCATCTTAGATTCACCCGTGATATTAAGCTCTCACATGTGTAATTTAAATCAGTATGTATGTAGTCATATTTCGGTGACAAACTGCTTCATAAGGAAACAATTGATTTATCCAAGTGTGCAAGCTTTCACGGCCGGCATTGTTCCAAGTCTTCATGGTTTCCGGGCTTGTAGGCCGTGGTCCGGTGGTATTTCTACCTGACGTTTCGTCTACAACTGCGGTAGACATTCTCACTGACCTGTGAGCCGCCAAGGAGGACACTTCGACCGCTGCCACATCGCCTTTGAGAATGTCTACCGCAGTTGTAGACGAAACGTCAGGTAGAAATACCACCGGACCACGGCCTACAAGCCCGAAAACCATGAAGACTTGAAACAATTGATTGTTTAAAAATATGTCACTGTAGAGTAATTGTCAACTCAGCCACCGAGAATGTGGAAGTTTCGGGTTAAAGTCACCACGGTGACATAGGTTTGAAAAATGAATTTTTCCAATGTTGCATCATATAATGTTACGTCATTGTCGATGGGTGTTTCAAACGCTAATGCAAACTTAAGCATTTATTTGTAAATATGAATTATTAATTGTAACTGTAGGTATATTATTTATATTATAAATTGTTATTCAAATAATTATTGTCATTATTAAAAAAAAAGTCAAGAGGTGTCATGGGACACCCGACAGAAGCTATGCTTTTTACGCATTGTATATGAAACCGAATTTATCAAAGCTATAGACAATACAATTGAAAAGTTATTATTTGACCGCCATTTTGAAATCTGATGCAATTTTATTTTTTTGTGTCCTATAAAACTCTTAAATATCAATTTTCAAAAAGATCGGATAATATTTATAAAAGTACATATGGCCTCCATTTTGAAGTCTGACGCCATTTTATTTTTTTGTGTCCTATAAAACTCTTAAATATCAATTTTCAAAAAGGTAATCGTCTAACGCGCCTATAGAAGCATAACTTCAAAAATTCACATAAATCGGATCAGTGGTTCTCGAGTTAAAAGCGTACAAAGGGACTTACAGCCAGAGAAAGCCAAATTTTTCAGTGAAACGTCGAGAAATTTTGGTCCGATCCCTAGGTCTCGCCATCCGACCGACGTCAATAATTAGTTACAAGTCATTTTAACTCAGTAGGCCATGATTTTTAGGCGCGATCTAAAGCGAAGCACCTATACAGATACATTCGCTTTGTCTGTATGTCTGTCACAGTTTTTTTGTACAAGTCGTACAGCATAACGGCTTAACCGATTTTAAAAAACTTTTTTTTGTTCGATTCCTCTCGGGGTCTATTTGATCCTAACGTCGCCTGATTTTTAACTTCCCATTGGAAGTTATTGTAATGGGTCTGTATTAGCAAATACACGATATTGTCGGCAGGGTTTGGCACTGCGATCCGAGTTTTTTTTATCATTGCCCGGGATATGTCGTAATTTTGTCAAATATTGTATTTTATAAATTTTGTTGAAAAATTATTGTAAATTATTGTGTCATAAACACATTATACTATTACATTCATTGGAATTCTAATAACAATGTAATTACAAATATAGCTTAACGTCTACAAATTTAATTCAAACAAATTTCCCGACAAAGACAAGAAAATTCTAGATAGAATGATGTATAATATTGTGTCAACACAGTTTTTTTTATACAGATTTATATGCAAAATCAATTATATAAATGCGACTTTATTTAATAAATCGAGAACTTGTTTCGGTTGTCCTTGTCTGTTGCATAATATAATATGGAAATTGGAAGATAGCGTATGATCTGTCTTAATAAAAACGGATGCTATATTCTCATATAGTCATTCAATTTTTTTACTGCTGATGTTTTATTTTATGTTTAAAATCCCTGGTCTACTGAGTTAAAATGACTTGTAACTTATTGACGTCGGTCGTATGGCGGGACCTAGGGGTCGGACCAAAATTTCTCAACGTTTCATACCTTCCTGAACAATTTGGCTTTCTCTTATAACTCGACTCTCGAGAACCATTGATCCGATTTACATGTATTTTTTTTAAGTGAATAACTTTTTATGCGACTGCGAGTTTTAAAATATTCTGGCATCACGCAAAAGCAAGTAGGTAGTAGATGCTTTGTTTTTTGAAGCTATGCTTCTTAACGCACGTTTCAGATGGGGACCTAAATCATAAAAAGTGAAACGTCATGTCACGAAAATGTGTAACGTCACTTTTGTAAAAAATATCCAATCCTTTTGAAAATTAATATTTGAGAGTTTTATAGAACACAACAAAATATAATGTCGTCAGATTTCTAAATGGCAGACACATGTACTTTTGTAAATTGATATTTGCGAGTTTTATAGGACACAAAAAATAAAATGGCGTCATATTTCAAAACGGCTACCATATGTACTTTTTTGTAAAAATTATCCTATCCATTTGAAAATTAATATTTGGAATTATCCGATCCATTTGAAAATTAATATTTGGGAATTTCATAGGACAAAAAAAAATAAAATAACGTCAGATTTCAAAATGGCGGCCCTATGTACTTTTTTTTTAAAAATTATCCGATCCTTTAAAAAATTCATATTTGAGAGTTTCATAAGACTTAAAAAAATAAAATGACATCAGATTTCAAAATGGCGGCCATTATGTACTTTTTTGTAAAAATTATCCGATCCTTTTGAAAATTGGTACTTGAGAGTTTCATAGAACACAAAAAAATAAAATGACGTCTGATTTCAAACTGGTGGCCATATGTACTTTTTTGTAAAAATTATCCGATTCTTTTGAAAATTGATATTTGAGAGTTTCAAAAAAATAAAATGTCAGATTTCAAAATGTCGGCCATATGTACATTTTGTAAAAATTATCCGATTTTTTTGAAAATTGATAGTTGACAGTTTCATAGGACACAAAAAATAAAATGACGTCATATTTCAAAATGACGGAAATGTGTACCTACTTTTTGTAAAAAATTATCCAATCCTTTTGAAAATTGATATTTGAGAGTTTTATAGGATACAAAAAAATGAAATGGCGTCAGATTTTAAAATGGCGGTCAAATAATAAGTTTTCATTTGTATTTTTTATAGCTTTGATAAATTCGGTTTCGTATACAATGCAAAAGAAGCATAGCTTCTGTCGGGTGTCCCACGACACATCTTGACTTTTTTTATTTAGCAGGTTCCGAGTTACTCTTAATAGTCAACCGTTGCTATATTATGGAAAATTGTTTAAAAAATTCATTTTACTATTTTTTCTATGTAATCCAATACATATTTACATTAGGTCTTATGGCTCATATCCTACTACAAAATTGTAAATCTTCACAGTGTTATTTTCCGTATGTTCGGTAAAATCGTTTACATACAGTACCTACATGATTGTCGCGCCTGTAATTCTTGAATTACTTGTATGCTCCAAAATTTTTAAACATAAAATTTAAACATCAACAGTCAAAAAATTGAATGACTATATTAGAATAATATTTGTATTTGCATATAAATGTGTATAAAAAACTGTTTTGACACAATATTATACATAAAATCTATCTAAAATTTCCTCCTCTTTCGATTAAGATAGGTTTCGAATCGGTCTGACTTGAATTGAGCGAATTATAAGCAAAAAACATGAGCGTGACGATTTTAGCATGTTAAATGTTAATAAATGACCGTGACGATTTTACCGTGTACATCACCGTGACGTGAATCTAAAAGTTTACCCCCTACCAGAAATCGTCTAACGCGCCTATAGAAGCATAGCTTCAAAAATTTAAATGTATATTTCGAAATTTGAACCTGGGGCGTTTGGTATTTCTAAAAATTAGTAAACAGCCGTCTAACGAGCTGAGTCGACAACAGTTCTTAATTATTGATGCCTTTAAAACTGGTATACAAAGATAAGTTATAATAATGCTAATTTTTCGAAAATATTATTTTTTTTTAAATAAATTCACAAAACAAGCCGTGAGGTGGGTCGTTTATTAGGACTAAAGTGCGACCCTTGAGGTCCACACGACGAACTTCCCAGTTTGATAAATATTTAATAATAATAATTAAATTAGATATTACACAGAAAAGTAATCATTTTAATCATTAAAACATCAATAATTAAAAAAAAAAAAAAAAAAAAAAAAAAACGGCTGAACCAATTTTTATAAAATTTATGTCGGATCAAAATGACGTTAACACGCCTCGATTGACACCCTTACGAAGTCGATATAATTTTTTATTCGCGAGATATTGTGTAAAATCTACTTTTTTGGAGGTTATTTGGTTAAGAAAAAAGAACGGCTGAACCGATTTTAAAAAAATTCCTTTCAGATCATATTTACGTTAATACGCGTCGATTGGCACCCCAACGTAGTCGATATCATTTTTCGTTCTCGAGATTTCGTCTTAGAAAGAAATGGACACATACATACGTACGTACGTACATACGTACACACACACACACACTCAGACATCTTTCTAAAAGTAGTGTAAAAATAGTGTAGTGACCTTGAAACATAAAAATTTTTTTTCCTTTTTGATTTCGATTTTCGGACCCATTACAATAACTTCCAATGGGAAGTTAATAATTACTAAGTATATTTAGAACCAGTCCGTTTAAAAAATAACAAAAATTGTAAACAAGAAGCTTCACTTTTACTGAGTGTGAACTGAATCTGATCTTTTTTTAATGAAATTTTCAATTATACGTATATACGACCACAAAATTGTATTGGATGCAAAGAAAAGAAAATTTTAATTTTATAATCATCACTTAGTTTTTTTTTTTGAAATAGAAAATATTAAAAACTAGAGAACTCTGAAATAATTTTGTTGACGCTAAATAACATAGATACATATTATTTCAATTTTATATTACCTAAAAGTGACACAGTAACAATTTTAAATACATACGTTTTGTAGTTTATTATAAATGGCACAAAATATCTGTTCGAGTCCTGAAAAATACAGTTGATCCAAAATCATATTCATATGAATAATTTTTCTTTTTAAGTGGAGATCTCGGTAGAGATAAATAATTTTATACTCGATGTTATATCGAACATTTTCCAACCATCTATATAATATTATATTGTATATACAAAGTATTACCTACATTTATTTACTCACCCACTTATAGAGGGACAAATACGTCGTATTTATAAGTAACAAATTATTGTTTGTTCACCCTATGGGTCATTGTCAAGAATGCGTGTTTAATTTATTTTTGGTTCTCAACTTAGAAAATCATATTATACGTCATTCAATCCACCACAGCATCTGACCGTCCGAATAATGCACGTTAAGTTTGCAGAGAAATACCCAAGAAGTAGAGCACATACACTATAAACTCATACAAAGATGAGAGAATGACACAGCGGGAATTCTTTTTGTTCGTTATGTCAGTTTAGTTTAGTTTTACCCCTTTTTATGGGGGTGAGAGTTGTGGTGACACTTAAAGATTCTTTGCGATTCTTTGTCATATTTAATTTTGGATTTATTTATTTAGGGAATTGGACAATGCTATTACCAATTTGTTGTTTAATTTTATTGCATAAAAAATTCTTAATTTGCGACGTTTCGCTCCAATTTCTGGAGTTTCTTCAGGCTCTGTTAAACATTAAACAAACAAAAACAAATATATTGATAGTTACTTCTTACCACAACAGTTTTATTGATGATTGTAAACACTATATGATGTATAGTGTTTGCTGAAGATGAAAGCATAGCTTTCGAAATGTACATCCATCAATAAACTGTTGTGGTAAGAAGTAACTATCTTTATGATTCTTTATATTTGTTTTTATTCCAACCACAGTGCTCATATATTTTTATAAAACAAACCATTCATAATTACATGTCATTATACAATTTTACCTAAATGTAACAATTTCATTTACCTTAAGTTGTATGCAGGTAATATAATAAACTAAAAACGTCTCAAATACTCCTTTTTAACTAACCGTTAACATAATATTCATCATAGTAATGTGTGAACGGTAGACCCGAACATACGGAAAATAACATTGAGAACATTCACAATTTTGCAGAAGGCTGTATATAGGCCATAAGATCCAATGTAAATATTAGTGGGGCCGCCAAGCGACGAATCCAACTTCAACCTTGCACTTTGTGATAGAGAGATGACACTGGGTAAGAATGTTGGTCGAACCCATATCTTCACTTTAAGATGTGAAGGCATTTTGTGCCCCGCGACCGGGCCCCTAGACAGGGTGGTTGCGTAGCTTTCAGGGGCAAAGCGCCTGTAACTCAGCGACCGTTCCTCGCACAGCCTTGGGGGTAGTCTCATTGGATTCAGCACACTCTATTTCATACGGGACGGTCCTCAGACCACCTTCAAAACCTCCACCAGCCCGCGTATAGGGGTGAAATACGAGTAGTTCATTGAAATGTTAAATTTTTTTGGCTACGTTTGCATCTTGGGTAGGACAAGGTTTTTTTTTCGTTGCGTGAGGGGAGGCGGTGTAAGTTTAAAAATGAATTTTTGGGGTCGCGGGGCCCAAAATGCCTTCACATCTTAAAGTGAAGATATGGGTTCGACCTACATTCGTACCGAGTGGCATCTCTCTATCACAAAGTGCAAGGTTGAAACGCTTAACGCACTATATGTAATTACATAGAAAAAATAGTACACTGAATTTTTAAACAATTTTCCGTAGCAACAGTTGATTATTAAGAGTACCTAACTCGGAACCATGCGCTCACTTCGTATATTTCCATTAGAATTTCTAATTTAATTCTTACACGATTCGCCAAGGCGCTTTTTTATTTTAATTTTGATTTTAAATGATCTAGTTCACTGTCATTTAAAAATTTCATTTTTGTTTTCCTGTACCATTTTTTCTTGAATATATAATGATTTTTTTAATAAAAAGTTAGATATTTTTATAGTAATTTATAATTTATAAATTATTTATAATAATGTGCCATTAGAATCAGTTAACAAATACAAATATCTAGTAGTAAAATTTAAGAGTTCTGGCCTATTTATTAATGCAGTTGAAAATTTCGTCTCAAAAGCAAGATCGGCAATAGGGTGTACAAACAAAATACTATCAAAGTCAAAAAATGCCTCATGGGAAGTCAGAGAAAAAGTTTTCGATTCAATAACTTTAGCTATTTTATTATACTCGGCACAGGTGTGGGGTCCTAGATACTCGGATAAACTGGAAGTGGTCCAAAACTTTTTTCTGAAATCAATATTGTTCTTACCAAGAAATACGCCTAACTACTATCTCAGACTGGAAACTGGTCGCCCAAAAATCGAGACTAGTCTTTTCAAGAAAACGATCAGCTGGTGGGAAAAAATCTTGAAAATGCCACCAAACAGACTCCCTAAAATCTGCTAAAACAGACTTAAAGAGTTGGATCTTAATGAGAACTGCAACATCAATAGAAACTGGGTTTCGCAATTGAAACGAATGATCATCAAGAGCCAATTCTTTTATGTCTGGGAACGGAAGAGCAAAATGCAGAGGTAGTTAAAGACAAAAAATGGAAATGATTGAATCCTTAATTAGAATTCAAAAGAAAATTGATATGGACAAATTAGAACAGTTGACGTATAGCTATTTGTACGAAAGAATAAAATTTAACGCAAACACGGAGAAATATTTTACTATTACTGATCAATTCTTTAAAATTAGAATCATAAGCCAAGCTAGATTGGCAAGTAAGGATATAATAAGATTTTACTTTAATAATACAAAATATTCCATCGATTGTAAACAACAATGCACAAACTGTAATTTAAAAACAAGCGAGACTATGTACCACTTTTTTGTGGAAAGCCCCTTATACAGTGTTTACCGAGAACACTACCTGAGATACTTAATAGGTAAAAATTTTGCAGGAGACCTTAATTTTACTCAGAGATTGTTGATATTTAACGACTCAGAAAAAGTTAACAATGTTTATTATTACACTACTCCAAAAAATTAACGCACCATTAAAATGTAAGCAAAAGTTTAAAGTAACTTTTCGTCAAAACTACTGGTTCGATTTGGGCGATTTTTTTTTTGAACGACAAGTTGTCTCTTCCAGAAAGTTAGTGTACTACTGTATTCGCATTAGAGATTCACGGCTTCACTTGATGTTCAAGCTACTTGACTTGACTTGAAATCAATAAATACTTGACTTGGAAAACTAACTACTTGGCTTGAACTTGACTTGATTTCAAGTCAAGTCAAGTTCAAGCCAAGTAGTTAGTTTTCCAAGTCAAGTATTTATTTGTCAAGTACTTGAAAAATCAAGTACTTTCGTCAAGCTACTTGATTTTTTTTTATCAATTTTACGTATATCGATATCAATTCAAAGTTATGTTTTTTTTAACCTAGCACCCTGTTTTCATTAGTGTATTTGCCATATGGCACATACACTATTGGCGTCGGTCGGATGGTGGGACCTAGGGGCCGGACCAAAATTTCTCGACGTTTCACATCATTCTGAACAACTTGGCACCATTTTTGAAAATGTTTATATATATATGTATATATATATAATTATGTGTTCGCGGCATAACTCTCGAAAGAGTTAATTGATTTGAACGAAATTTAGTAGACACGTTGGAATCCATCACCGCACGGAACCTATTTAAAATGGGCCCAATCGGATTAATTTAAGGGTGGTTTTTAGAGGTTGAAAAATGTTTTTGGGCCCAAAAATACCGAAAAAATTCTCAGAATTGTTTCAAAATTGGAATTTAACCCTTTAGTAGAGATTAAAATGCGTTGCTAAAATTTTAACAAAATCGGCATGACAGAACCGGACTTACAAATTTTATGAAAACACTAGTTTGCGGATAGTAATTTATTTGCTGACGGGTGTATTTAATTTGGTACAGAGGTTGCATTGATAATAATATTGAAATTAAGAAAAAAAGTATAATTTTAAGGGATGTATTAAGGGGTTAAATTTTTTATTTTGTCCAAAAACAAACTTATGTTCACATAATAACAGCACAATGCCTGTATTAGCAAATACACTATATTGTCGGCAGGGTTTTGGCACTGCGACCCGAGTTTTTTTGTTATTCAATTCTGCACCTAAATTTAAATAGAAATTGTAAGGGAAGCCATGCTCGAAAATTCAGTAATTTTTGAGTTATTCAAGTTTTTTAGAAATTTTTGACACGTGCAGATCTTTACCTAAAATTCGACATAGCCAAAACAGAAACCTTTATCAAACTGAAATTTTGAGGATCACTAGATAGTAGACGGACAAATCAATGTCTGTCCTAAAAAAATGAATTTATTATACAGGGTGTTCAAAATAATGTACTACTTTTACCTAACCAAATATTTTAATACGAAAATATTAGGTTTAGGTATGGACAACCCTTAATAAAAGTGTTAGTAAATTTACTAAAGAATACAATTCCAGTGAAAAAATAACCTCGTTGTATTTAACAATAAAAAGTTACACGTGATTAAAGTTAGGTAAAAGAAGTAAATTATTTGGAGTACCTTGTATAATAAATTCATATTTTTAGGACAGACATTGATTTGTCCATCTATTATCTAGTGATCCTCAAAATTTCAGTTTGATAAAGGTTTCTGTTTTGGCCTCGGTTTTGGCTATGTCGAATTTTAGGTAAAGATCTGCACGTGTCAAAAATTTCTAAAATACTTGAATAACTCAAAAATTACTGAATTTTCGAGCATGGCTTTCCTTACAATTTCTATTCAAATTTAGGTTCAGAATTGAAAAAATAAATAAAAGCAGGGTGCTAGGTTAAAAAAACATAACTTTGATCTGCCACGTTTAAATGGGACAGGCTGTATAATTGAAAATATTTTTAGGTTATACACCATTAAAATTTATACAACTTTTGTATTTAAACTTCTTTTCTATCTTCACCCAACATCAATATATCGGCCGACAACGCAAGTCTTGGGCACCCTGTATAAAAACGTAGCTGCGCGGTCGTTCCAGTCAGCTCGGGGAACCCCCGCATTTTGTTGAAACGCAGACGTGATCAAGCAATTTGATATTGCTTGATCACGTCTGCGTAGCTTGAAATTATTTGATATCAAGTCAAGTAATACCTATTTGAAATCAAATCAAGTCAAGTATATAATTTGTCAAATGCTTGATTTTCAAGTCAAGTGAAGTTATTTGTTAAAATATCAAGCTACTTGACTTGATGAATCTCTAATTCGCATAGAAACCTATTTTTTATAAATAGCGGGTGTATCAATCATAACGCGTTTTTTTCATAAAATTCGTAACAACCTGTGGAGTTCAACAGTTACAATATCAAATAAAAATTACGAATGGCCTTTATAATTGATGTCAAGTATAAATATCGTATTTTCCAAAAAAAATGGTCTGTCGGTCTGTCTGTTTCACAGCTGTCGATTTGTATGTTTGGACCCCCCAGGGGGAACATTGGAATGTGGTTGTTGAGTTATCGCAATTGCATTCCAATGTTCTTTGGGACTTGGCGACCCAGGGGCCCCAGCCCGCACCAGTCGGTTCTGTATCCGGCTGGGTGATTCATTTAGGGACTATTATGAAGGAAGGACAGTCGCAACTTTTTTCTTCTTCTGTTCTTCCCTCTTTTTTGTTGTTGTTAGCGGTCTTGTCCCTCCGTTATGGGTACACTTTTGTTGCTGTCCTTTGTTTGTAGTAGTCCCTAATAGTACACCTGCGTGTTTGCCGTGCGTGGTGACCCGTAAGGCGGAAAAGAGGATTCTGGCAGTTGAGGTTCGCCTGGGTGTACCAACACACTGCTTTGGCCTCCGCTTCGCTGTAAACGAGCGGCTAGCCCTAACCCAGTCTAGTCAATCGGCTAACGTCGTGTTTATTTAGTATTCCGGGCGGGGTGAGCCAGTGTCTTTGGATGGAGTGGCGCCGTCTCTTGAGCTGACTATAACACCGTGTAGCCCTGGCGCTCTGTACCGGTTTGCGGTCATCGTCCCCTTGTTGGGCTCCGTGGTGGGTGGGGAGCACGGTTGATGAATATAAAAAAAATTATTATGAATAATTTCCCCCCCTTAAATAGTCCTCCCTCTAAGAGAGGACGTAACGAGGAAAATTTGAATTTATTGTTTGGCAATGATTCAAGGAGCATAACTCCTTGTAATAGGTTTTTGTTGATGCGGAAAGAAAATGGAAATTTCAATGATGATAGCCCTTTTTATTATTAGATATTAAAACACGTTGACTTTCTCACACAGACTAAAAGTATCTTTTATTTCTAATTCATATTTTACAGTTTTACATAATTATTTTGATACAACAAGGTTACACAAAGTATAAGTTACAGAGCGGTAAATTCAAATAATATTCAAATGTATAATATCCCCACTTATCAAAATAAAGGTAGGTAATTAAAATAATATGACTGACATAATAAATATGTACATTAATATTAAGTTGGGATAACTCCTATCATTCTCATAAATTTAAAATGTTTTGTTGATGGTAGGCCTTTCGTTAACAAGGCAGCAGGCATTTCTTGAGTTGAAGTATATTCAATTTTAATCAATTTATTTTTTATAGCATCTCTAACATAGTGATACCGAACATCAATATGTTTTGATCTGTTAAGTGACTGTTGACCTGCTGCCAATTTCAATGCACTTTGATTATCACAATACAATGTAATAATATGTAGTTGTCCAGTAATCTCATACAACAAATTTCTTAAATAAACAGATTCTCTAGATGCTTCCGAGAGTGCTACGTATTCTGCCTCGGTGCTAGATAAAGAAACTGTTTTCTGTTTTCTGCTTTGCCATGATATCACAGAACCAGACATGGTAAAGCAGTAACCAGTATATGATTTTCTGTCTAAACTATCACTAGCCCAATCAGCATCAACAAAACCCTGTAGTTCTACATTTTCTTTACAATATTTCAAGCAATATGTTTTCGTTTTTTGCAAATATTTTAAAACTCTTTTGGCAAAACTATAATGATTTTCATTGTAACAATCGTTAAATTGGCTAAGATAGCTTACAGTATATGCAATGTCAGGTCTTGTCAAAACAGCTAAGTACATTAAACTGCCTATTAGTCTCTGGTAAGGAATCTCTGTTACACATTTTTCAGATTTTTTAATGTTTAGTTTACATTCAATAGGAGTATCTATAGATCTACAATTAGACATATCAAATCTAAGCAATAATTGCTCTATGTATTGTTGTTGGTCTATAGTTATGGTATTACAAAATTTATCCACATTAATTCTCATACCTAAATAGCGCCTCACAGGACCTAGATCTTTTAATTTAAATTCAGAATTTAATGCAGTTTTCAATTTTTCTGTTTCCTGAACACTGTTCGAAAAAATCAAAAAATCATCAACATAAACAGTTATTATAATTTTAACATTATTGTGGATAATTAAACTGGTTTAAATTTAATAAAAATTAATACCAAGAAATTTGAAATTTGGACCGCGTTGTCATGATTATGAAAAAATATAAAAAAGAAAAGAACAGATGTTTTTTGGAAAAAAGTGACAGTTGACAAAAAAACAGTTAAAAATTAACAATTATCTTAATATTATTTTTTGTAAAATTCATTTAAAATAAAGAACGATTTGGAAATAAACATTTTGTTTCGAGTTCATTAACAAATGGTCTTTCGAGCCTGATATTAAATACCGGTGGATATACGAAACAAAATGTCAAGCACTGATAAAAAATCTAAAAATATTAGTGAAAACGAAGAAACAAAATTACGGCGTAGTTCACGGACCAATCAAGGTAAAAGTGCCAAACATTTTAGTCCAAGTGATTGGGACAAAAAGAACACTGAAAATATATTCGATGAAGGGCATAGAACAAATGAAGTTAAATGTAATATCAAAAGAAGTACAGCAAGTGCGGCATCCAGTCGACAGTCAATAAAATGTGAGCTGAAACTTAAATTTGCTGAAGAAAAGGCGAAATTAGAAAGGGAACAAGACAGACGAGAATTTAAGAGACAAAAAGAGATTATTGAATTAAAAGAAACAAGTGTTTGCACGGCAAACACTCGCAAGAGAAGCTTCGCTTCTCAGGAAGCTTCGCTTCCTATCAAGTGTTTTGTGTATATAGAAATTAGAAAGTAAAATTTTTGAGTATACCCTGGTAAAAGGATATATTATACATTGCATTGTATTTTAAATTTTATATCAATACCTACATTTTCAAAACGGTATGTCTGCAGTGTTATTTTTTTATTAATTTAATGTAAAGGGTCTATATGCCCTTTTCAAAAATACATCGAAGCCTATAAGAGTCTTTAAGTTTACTAATTATTAGCTTTGCGCGTCTTATTTATTTACATATAAAAAAAAACAAAAAAATTAAAATATAATTAAATGTTTAATTTAACAATACCAGGTTCGAACCCACAGTTATTATTTATAAATATTTATAAAAAACAGCTAATTTGATGTAAAAGTATATAGCTTCCGCCGTGTGTACGACACCCACATGTTTTTTTCAAATTGTTTCATCGTTCAAATAGCGCGCCAAAGAGGTTGGATGAGAATGCACTGACAAAGGCCGTCGTGTACTCGTGTTTGATTGGGAAGGCATACGCTATATAGGGATGTGAAAAAATAATCGATTTAAAAAAAATCGATTATTCTTTTGTAAAAATCGGTTAAAAAAAATCGAATCTTTAATTTCTAATGATCGAGTAATAATAATAATAATAATAAATCTTTATTAATGCCAAAAAAGCTCCAAAAGGCGAGGTTCAGCCACTGGCTGTTTTACATCGATTTTTATCATTTTAATCAATTTTATTTTGCTAGCAAGATTTTCTAGGAGTGTGAGGGAACAACGAAAATGACACAGATTGATTATTTGACTTTGTTTGCTTTCTATGTTTCTTTGTTGTGTTGCTTGCTACCGATTGGCGGTTACGCTCGCGCTCAAAGGAAAGATAGGGAACGCTTATTGCTTGGTTCATATTTTATACTTTATAGTTTATAGGTATCTATATTTTATAGTTAGTGAACTTAAGTGATATTATGTGAATAACCTACTTATTATTGTTTATCTCAGTTCAGTTGTTTGTTTTTTTCTTCCGGCCAATTTAAATATATTTTTTAATTTATATTGATAAAGAAAAATGGTATCTAAAAAAACAAAAAGTACTTGACGTCAATATTTCGAAGTAAATAGTAAGGATGGTAATGCCAAATGCAAATTGTGATTAATATAATAAAAAATTAATGAAAATATATGGAATGATTTTATTTTTATTTATTTTTTTTATAAAATGAAAAAGATCGATTTTTATAAAAATCGATTATTTTTACCTTATAAATCGATTATTTTTTCTAAAAAAAAATCGATTTTTTTTAAACTATGTCACATCCCTAACACTATAGTTACATTACCTTAGTGAGTCACGTGATTTCTGTGAAGTTAGGTCGTAGTCTAGCTGTCATAATATTATAATATAACCATAAAAACTGAAAATATGAGTTGAAATCCGTAAATGTGTATTATTTTATCACTAATATTTTGACGTAAGTAAAAACATCTCATTAATGAATGGGTACCAAAGTAATCCATTCATTTCATTATTATTGTCTGTCTCTAGTGAGCCATAAGTCACCTCCGCAAAAAAACAAAGGATGCACGTTTTTTTTAATTTTTTTGGAAAATGTTAACTGAAAATTAGGGCAAAAGGTATTTTTGATGTATTTTTAACATTGGAAATGATGTGATTTATTATAAAGTGGCGATTCCTTACAGTTTAAAAAAAATTTCAAGACGATTGGAGTAATATATAAAAAGATACGTCTAATAATCAAAAAATCTATTTTCAAGCAAGCTAATACAAATCGCTTAATTACGATCAGATGCAGATAGGTAACTGTATTTTTTTTACGCCAGTCGAAAAGGTAATGAATTAACGAACAAATTTGCTTCGATAAATTTTTTTCTAGGCTGAACCGTTTCTTCGATACGGAAGGTTTTTGGACATTTTATGGCCAAAAGGGCACTATTTTTTTAGTTACGTAAATGAAAAACAATACAGATCCTGCCATAATGGGAACGCATGTGTGTCCAAAATTTCATTAAAAACAAATTACAGTTACTCGAGTTATGGTACGACAAAGGGTTGAGACATACATACATACAGGAAAAAGGCGAATTTAATATACATCGAATGCTTCGATGTATAAAAATGGAGTTGGCAGCACTCAATGATAATTCAAGTGTAGATGATACATGTTCGCGATGCAGCCAATCAATTCATAAAAAGATTCGTGAGCAGTCTCCAATATCAAAAGTAAACGGCTGGGCAACTCTTGAAGAAGAATATTTGTTGCGAAAACAAAATGAAAATGACAAAGAAAGTGTGTATCTAGAATCACAACAAGGAGAATTAAGATCAAGACCGAAGATAGAAAAGCATGAGATAAATTCAAGAACAGGAATTGACGAATATATGATTAGACAATCAGTTGGCAAAGAGCTATCAATTTTCGACGGCAATCCAGAGGACTGGCCATTATTTATAGCACAGTTCAAGACTACGACCGACATATGCCGATTTTCTGATTACGAAAATACTATTCGTTTGCAGAAAGCATTGAAAGGAGAAGCTTTAGAGGCAGTTAAGGCTTTGTTGATTTCCAATAATGTAAGTAAGGTTATCGACACATTACAGCAAAGATTCGGAAGACCAGAATTTATTATCGACGATATGATTGCCAAATTGTGTAATATTCCGACGGTTAAAGAAGATCAACCAATGAGCATTGTTCATTTTGCAAATGCTGCGAATAATTTAGCAGCGATAATTCAATCATTAAAAAAACCAATGTATTTTTATAATCCACAATTGCTTCAAAAGCTTGGGGATAAATTGCCAGCATGTATGAAAATTAGATGGGGCAGATTTGCAATTCTCAAAGAAAGAGATCTATCGTTGTTAGAATTTGAAAGCTGGTTGGATGAAGAAGCAAATGCAGCAAGTGTTTTATACCGGCCACCAATGACAAATTCCAAGCCACAGATAAATAAAAAAGTAATGACGGTGTATGAAGAAAATAAAAATAATAAAGTCTGTCCTTATTGCCAAGAAGATCATTTTGTATCACTATGTCCAGAATTCAAAAACTTAGATAATGATGGCCGTTGGGCTTGGGTTAGACAAGCAAAAATTTGTTTTGGCTGTTTACGAACATCCCACCAGATTAAAGATTGTTTTAATAAGAGGTCATGCGGCGTGAATGGATGCAAGAAAAAACATCATGGATTGCTTCATAATCTAAAATGGTTCAATAAAACTTCATATACGGCGAACGAAAATGATGGTGAAAATTATGAGAATAATGATCGTATTCAGGAGGTTAATTTTGCAAGTAGATATAATAAGCAACGAGTAATGTTAAAAATACTGCCAGTACGTTTGATTGGAGCAACAAAAAAAAATAGATACATTTGCGTTATTGGATGACGGCTCAGCTATTACAGTTTTGAGAAAAGATATTGCTGATGAATTAAATTTAGAAGGTCCAGTTGAACCTTTATTAACAAGATGGAAAAATTCGGTTACTAGTACAGATCTAACATCAAGAAAAGTGTCATTAAAAATCCAAGGAACGGAACCGACTATTTTTAAATTAGATGGAGTCAGAACTGAGAAGGATTTAAAATTGGCCGCTCAAGATATAAAAATAGATCGAACAGCATGGGAACATTTACACGAATTGAATTTAGTAGATCAGCTTGATGCCGAACCTACCATCTTAATAGGATCTGATAACGCACATTTGATTGCAGCTCGTCGTACAATATTAGGCAAAACGAGTCAACCAGTAGCGACGTTGACAGCTTTAGGATGGGTACTCAGTGGGCGATGTATACGCGGTCAGACGAATCAAGAATATGTACATTTATCTTATAACTGTCAAGAAAATATTGAGAAATTAATGCGACAATTTTGGTTAACAGATTCCTTCGGAGTAAAAGTTACTCAGTTAAACCAAGAAAGTAAAGACGATCAAAGAGCTAGGCAGTTATTAGAGCAAACGACGCAAAGATGTAAAGACGGTTGGGAGACAGGATTGTTATGGAAAAACGATAATCCAAAATTGCCGGAGAGCAAATGTAATGCTGAAAAACGACTTTTTTCATTGGAGAAAAAGATGGCTAAGAATTTAGAATTTAAAGAGCAATATTATGACAAAATAAACGGTTATCTCAAAGAAGGATACGCCAGACGATTATCAAAAGATGAAGAAAATAAAGAAAGTTCTAAAACATGGTATATACCTCATTTTGGAGTTTTTAATCCTAATAAACCAAAAAAGATAAGGGTTGTTTTTGATGCCGCAGCTCGAAGTCACGGAGTAAGTTTAAATGATAATTTATTGAAGGGACCTGATCAATTTAATGCAATGGTGAGTGTGATATTTGGATTCAGACAGAGAAATATTGCCATAGCAGCTGATATTAAAGACATGTTTTTAAGAGTGACAATTCGTGAAGAAGACAGAATCAGTCAAAGGTTCATAATTCGCAATGATCAAACAAAAGAAATTGAAGTTATGGAAATGGTATCAATGATATTTGGTGCAGCTTCTTCGCCATGTTCTGCTCAAGAAGTAAAAAATCGTAATGCTAAAGAATTTGAAGATCAATATCCTGATGCTTGTAGAGCTATAATAAAAGCACATTATATGGATGATTATTTGGATAGTATGAATACAGTTGAAGAAGCTATTCGATTATTTCGTGAGGTAACTTTCATTCATCGTCAAGGAGGTTTCGAAATTAGAAACTGGATATCCAATTCCAAACAAGTCCGTACCTATTTCCATGATGAAGAGAAGGAAAACCAATGTCAGGTAAAATATTTAACGAAAAATAGTAACAATTTTAAAGGAGTTCTGGGTCTGCATTGGAATCCTGATTTAGATACACTGGGATTTGCTACCTCATTTCCGAAGATCGAAACTAGCATAATAAATGGAACTAAAGTTCCTACGAAAAGAGAAGCTCTGCGTGTGATAATGACTATATTTGACCCATTAGGACTAGTGGCATTTGTGATAATAAAAGCAAAGATTTTAATGCAAGACATATGGAGAAGCGGCATTGTCTGAGATGAAAAAATTCCTGACTATCTTATGGAAAAATGGAAGCAATGGTTAAAAGAATTACTTCAAGTAGGAAATTTAAATATTCCTCGAAAGTATGGAATTTCTGATAATGCTAGCGAATATTTACAAATGCATCTATTTAGTGATGCCAGTGAAAAAGCATTCGCTGTAGCAGCTTACTTAAGAGTAGAGTCTCATGAAGGAATAAAAGTTACATTGATCATGGCAAAAACTAGAGTGGCTCCACTTAAACCTTAACGATACCTCGTTTAGAATTACAGGGAGCTTTGATGAGTAGTCGAATAAGATGCAGTATACAGGAACAGCACACAATTAAGTTTAGCAAAGTGGTACATTGGACCGATTCAAAAATTGTATTGAGTTGGCTGAGATCCGATGCTAGAAAATTCAAAACATTTGTAGCTCATCGTGTGGGTGAAATACTTGAAAATTCAAATGTCAATGATTGGCGTTGGGTTTCGACTAAGGACAATGTAGCCGACGAAGCTACGCGAGATTCAGTTTCCGATATTTGTAATAATACCAGATGGTTTAAAGGGCCAGCGTTTCTTTATAAACCCGAAGATGAATGGCCACAAGAAAATATCAATCAAGATATATTTGGACAAGAAGAGCTGCAAATTGAAGAACGATGCTGTAATATACAGTCCCTAATTGTAATTCCTGACACAACACGGTTTTCACAGTGGGCAAAGCTTGTACGAGCTACGGCGTGGATGTTACGATTCATAGACAGTTGTAAACAGTGTAATCAGAATTTAACTAAGAATAAGATATTATCAGTCAAAGAGTTGGAACGAGCAGAACGATTGGTTTGGAAAAAAGCTCAGCAAGAAATGTTTGATCAAGAAATAAAGGCACTTAATAAAGGTCAAGAAATACCTCGAATCTCTAATATTAAACGGTTGGTGCCTGTGTTAGACGAACATGGATTATTGAGACTAGATGGTCGTATTAAAAATGCTCCTAATTTAGGATTTGAGACAAAATTTCCACTCATCATTAATGCTAATCATCAAATAACCCAGCTTTTACTGCAGCATTATCACCGTCAAGCTGGACATGGAAGTAATGAACGAGTAATTAACGAATTACGGCAAAAATATTGGATTCCTAAGATAAGAAATGCTGTTCGAACTGTAGAATCAATTTGTCCAACCTGTAAAATAATGAAAGCTAAGCCATGCCCACCCAGAATGGGAATATTACCTATAGAAAGAGTGACTCCTTTTGTTAGACCATTTGCATTCACCGGAATGGATTATTTTGGTCCAATGACAGTTACAGTTGGAAGACGACATGAAAAAAGATATGGAGTTTTATTTACTTGTCTGACTACGCGAGCAGTTCGTGTAGAAATTGCACATAATTTGACTACAGATTCAGCCATAATGGCTATTAGGAGAATGATGGCAAGAAGGGGGAAACCTAGAATAATATATTCTGACAATGGTATTAATCTTCGAGGCGTGGATGCTGAATTGAAAGCATCTTTGGGCGAAATTAAAGAAGAATTACTAAATGAAAAATTAATTACTGAAGGAATTGAATGGAAATATATTCCACCAAGTTCGCCACACATGGGAGGTTGTTGGGAACGTCTTGTTGGTTCAATAAAACGGGCGTTACGTGCAATTTTGAAAGAACAATCACCTCGAGAAGAAGTTTTACAAACATTATTAACAGAAGCAGAATTTATGGTAAACAGTCGACCTATAACTAGAGTGTCGGAAGATCCAGAAGATCTAGAAAGTTTGACACCAAATCATTTTCTACTTGGATCATCAACAGGAGAGTTTGGACGTTACGGAGCTCCTGGAGTTTTTAATGATATAGATTTAATGCGGAAGAAGCAGTGGCGATTCGCTCAGCGAATGGCAGACTCATTCTGGAAACGTTGGATCCGTGAATATTTACCAACTATCAATACACGAGCGAAATGGCGTAAAGAAGTAGATTCAATGCGAGAAGGTGATTTGGTAGTCATTTGGGATGAAACGTTGAGTAGAAGTCAATGGCCAAAGGGAATTGTTACCAAAACCTATGCAGGAAAAGATGGTCGAGTTCGAGTAGTTGATATTCGAACATCTCAAGGCGAATACAAACGACCAGTGACAAAATTATGTTTGTTGGACAGACCCAAGGGTGATTCTACCAGGAGAATCACGGGGTGGAGAAATGTGGATAATTAAACTGGTTTAAATTTAATAAAAATTAATACCAAGAAATTTGAAATTTGGACCGCGTTGTCATGATTATGAAAAAATATAAAAAAGAAAAGAACAGATGTTTTTTGGAAAAAAAGTTACAGTTGACAAAAAAACAGTTAAAAATTAACAATTACCTTAATATTATTTTTTGTAAAATTCATTTAAAATAAAGAACGATTTGGAAATAAACATTTTGTTTCGAGTTCATTAACAATTATCCTTAATTTTACTGAATAAACAAGGTTCAAGCTTACTATTTTTAAAACCTAAGTTACACAAACAATCTTTTACCCTTTCATACCATACTAATGAAGACTGTTTCAACCCATAAATAGCTCTTTTAAGTTTTAATACCTTGTTATTGCTTTTATTTACAAAACCTTCGGGAATAGACATGTAAATGTTTTCTTTTAAATGCCCATTCAAAAAGGCGGTTGTTACATCCAGGTGATTAATATCCATTCCCCACTGCACACTAAGTGCAAACAACATTCTTAAATTGGAATGCTTTACAACAGGAGAAAACGTGTCCACATAATCGATACCACGTCTCTGTGTAAACCCTTTCGCCACAAGTCTGGCACGGTATCGGATTTTATCATTCACATCAAGTTTTTTATTTAATACCCACTTACATTTCACTATAGACGCCCCACTCGGAACATCTACGAGCTCCCACGCATCATTGTACTCAAATGACTGCAGCTCTTCTTGCATGGCCAGTTTCCACTGTTCCGCTTCTGATCCTTTCAGTGCCTCTGAGACGTCAATCTGCTCAACATCTGAAAAAGCATTAAAAACGCACATGTTATTGTAACCATAACGATCTGGCATTTTTCTGTTTCTCTTGCTTTCTAGAATTTCTGGAGCTTCTTGAATCTCACTGGATGAAATATCAGTTTCAATGTTTGATGAAACTAAGGTGTCTTCACTATCTTCAGTATCTGGACCTGTGTACACTGATGTACTGGAACTTGAACTGTTCAGTGATTCATTCATTGAAGATTCCCCCACTGAATCTCTGATCTCTTTACTCTGTTCTGTTCCATCATTCTGGACCCAGATGACATTTTCCTCATCAATGTTTTTTGTGCCTGTTTTTTCTTCCATCACAATAACATCTCTCCTGATTGTGACAAGATTGTTTCTTGGATCATAAACACGATAGCCCTTCACATTTTCTGAGAATCCAACGAGAGTATATTGCAAGGCTTTTCTGTCCCACTTTAATCTCGTTTGTTTGGGAACGTGCACCATGACAGGGCTTCCAAACAGACGAATATGACTCAAGTCAGGTTTCTTTCCATACCACGCTTCATAAGGAGTTTTATTTTCTAAACTTGCATTAAAAGATCTGTTTTTTAAGTACACGGCTGTGTTTGCAGCTTCAGCCCAGAACTTCTTGTCTAATTTTGCATCAAATAATAGGCATCTTGCCTTTTCAATAACAGTTCTATTAGCTCGCTCACATACACCATCCTGCTCTGGCGTGTACGCAGTTGTTTTCTGGTGAATTATTCCAAATTTTGTCAGATAATTGTCCATTTCCTTATTACAAAACTCGCCACCGTTGTCAGTACGCAGTATTTTGATTTTCTTGTTTTGTTGATTCTCGACCATCGCTTTGAAATCTTTAAATTTATTGAACACCTCACTTTTATGCTTCAGGAAATATATGAAGGTCATGCGACTAAAATCATCCACAAATAAAAGAAAGTAATGTGAACCTGCAATAGATTTTGTTTCCATGGCACCACATACATCAGCGTGTACTATCTGTAGTGTCTGAGTACTCCTCTGACCCACATGTGAAAATGGTAACCTCATCTGTTTACCTTCGCAACAGGTTACACATTTTTCTCTCATCATGTTGCTGGTAGCAGGATAAGATAGTCCATTTACAATTCCATTTTTCATTTTATTCAAATCACAACTGTTAATGTGTGCTAGCCGGCTGTGCCATATTTCTGCGCTTGCAACCGCTGGTGCTGCTAACATACAATCTTTATTTTTTAATTTGAGTCTGTAAACACCATTTGTTAGTTCTGCTGTTGCAACTAGTTCATTCTTCTTGTTGCGAATGTAACAGTGACTACCTTCAAAAACAACGCTGTTTCCATTTTTGATGAGTTCACTCACTGACAACAAGTTTGTTGTTAAGCATGGTACGCATAGCACATCTTTAACTGTGATGTCATAATTAAGTTCAGTCGTGATTTCTACATTTCCGGAACAAATGATTGGCACTTTCGTATTGTTTGCAATAATAATTTCAGATAAACTCGGCGTGTAGTTGGCGTTGTTTATCCAATCCACATTTGGTGTCATATGTGCACTTGCTCCGGAATCCACATACCACTCACTTTTACTAAATGCTACATTCAGAAATACCGCATTGAAAGCATTTGACTCTTTGTTTTTTTTTAACGAAGGACACTGGTTTTTATAATGTCCGCTTTGTTTACATTTGTAACAAGTTATGCTCTTTTCACTTGACGTTGCCGTTTTTGATGATGTCATCCCGCCATTTTTACTATTAGTGTCGTTACTTTTTCTAGATGGCGGTTTTTTCGTAGCGAAGGCAGCGCTACTGGAATCCATGTCGGTTAAATTTGAAACTTCCATATCTAGTAACTTCGACTTAATGGCGTCGGCGGTAATCTGAATACCTGAGTGTTCTATTGCTATGATCATCGGAGAAAATTTTTCTGGCAAGCCTGCTAAAAGTAATGATCCAATCCATTCCTCGGTGATTGCAAATCCTGTGCCTTTTAATCTTTGCGCTGTTTCGACAATTTGCGTTACATAAGTAGTCATGGAATCGCAGTTCTCTTGTCGTACTGAGATTAAATGTCGTAGCAAGGTTATTTTCCTCGAAAAGCCTGAGTCATCGAACATATTTTTCAACTTGTTCCATAACTCTTCCGAGCTCCTTGTTTCCTTGATATGCACATACAATCCAGGATCAATCGTTAAAATTAGCTTCGCCCTAGTTTTGTCATCATCTGCAGATATTCTTTCGGTACCGGCCACCATCTTGATGTAGTGAACCATGCCTTCAAGCACCAATAAATTTTCTGCCGCAAAACTCCATTCGTCATAATTTTCTCTGCCTTTTAGCTTCGGAACGCTTTGAATATAGTTCGTGGTCATATTTACGTGAAAGTACAACAAACAATTTAAAACTGTGATTTCGAAAAATTACTTAAATTGATAGATGGCCCATAACCTATTATTAGATATTAAAACACGTTGACTTTCTCACACAGACTAAAAGTATCTTTTATTTCTAATTCATATTTTACAGTATTACATAATTATTTTGATACAACAAGGTTACACAAAGTATAAGTTACAGAGCGGTAAATTCAAATAATATACAAATGTATAATACTTTTTAGGCGCGATCTAAGCGAAGCTAGAAGCGCCTATATACACTCGCTTTGTCTGTGAATCTGTGATTCTGTGAATCTGTGAATCTGTCACGCTATTTTGTGTCACGCGTACAGGCCAAACGGATGAACCAATTTTCAAAAACTTTTTTTTGTTCGATTCCTCTCGGGGTTTATTTGATCCTAACGTCGCCCGATTTTTGAATTTTGGCCCCAGAGCGGAGCAAATTAGAAAAAAACGGTGTTTTTTGCTTATAGTTTGCTCAATTTAAGTCAGATCGATTCGAAACCTATCTTAAACGAAAGAGCAGAAAATTTTAGATAGATTTCATGTATAATATTGTGTCAAAACAGTTTTTTTATACAGATTTATATGATTATTAAACTAAACAAGCCGTGAGGTGGGTCGTTTATTAGGACTAAAGTGCGACCCTTGAGGTCCACACGACGAACTTCCCAGTTTGATAAATATTTAATAATAATAATTAAATTAGATATTACACAGAAAAGTAATCATTTTAATCATTAAAACATCAATAATTAAAAAAAAAACGGCTGAACCGATTTTTATAAAATTTATGTCGGATCAAAATGACGTTAACACGCCTCGATTGACACCCTTACGAAGTCGATATAATTTTTTATTCGCGAGATATTGTGTAAAATCTACTTTTTTGGAGGTTATTTGGTTAAGAAAAAAGAACGGCTGAACCGATTTTAAAAAAATTCCTTTCAGATCATATTTACGTTAATACGCGTCGATTGGCACCCCAACGTAGTCGATATCATTTTTCGTTCTCGAGATTTCGTCTTAGAAAGAAATGGACACATACGTACGTACGTACGTACGTACGTCCACACACACACACACACACACACACACAGACATCTTTCTAAAAGTAGTGTAAAAATAGTGTAGTGACCTTGAAACATTAAAATTTTTTTTCCTTTTTGATTTCGATTTTCGGACCCATTACAATAACTTCCAGTGGGAAGTTAATAAATGCGACTTTATCTAATAAATCGCGAACTTGTTTCGGTTGTCCTTGTGTGATATGGATATTGGAAGATAGCGTATGCTCTGTCTTATATTGCATTATTTTAATATAGTTATTCAATTTTTTGACTGCTGATGTTTGAATTTAAGTTTAAAAACCCTGGCCTACTGAGTTAAAATGACGTGTAACTAATTATCGACGTCGATCGGATGGCGAGACCTAGGGATCGGACCAAAATTTCTCGACGTTCATACCTTCCCGAACAATTTGACTTTCTCTGTCTGTATGTCCCTTTGTACGCTTATAACTCGAGAACCACTGATCCGATTTACATGATTTTTTTCAAGTAAATAACTTCTTATGCGACTGGGAGTTTTAAAATATTCTGGGATCACGCAAAAGCAACCGAACTGATTCTCAAATAAAAACGTATGTTCTGGCATCACGCAAAAGTAAGTAGGTAGTTATAGATGCTTTGTTTTTTAAACGGTATGGTTTTATTTAGCTTGATCCCGTATATTTGTTACAAATCTTGCGACCGACTGAGTTGAAATTTTGCACACATGTGTAGCTTCGGTGACAAAATAATATTATGGTAACTAACTGGCCGGCCCGGTTCGTCCGGGCGTAAATCGTACTTTTGAACTTTCACCCACTTCCTATGATCCGATTGAGTTGAAATTTTGCACACATGTGTAGCTCCGGTGACAATACAATATTATGGTAACTAGCTGACCGGCCCGGTATTTGTCCGGGTGTAAATCGTACTTTTGAATTTTCACCCACTTCCCGTGATCCGATTGAGTTGAAATTTTGCACACATGTGTAGCTCCGGTGACAATACAATATTATGATAACTAGCTGACCGGTCCGGCTTTCGTCCGGGTGCAAATCGTACTTATGAATTTTCACCCACTTCCTATGATCCGATTGAGTTGAAATTTTACACACATGTGTAGCTCCGGTGACAATACAATTTATGGTAACTAGCTGACCGGCCCGGTTTCGTCCGGGTGTAAATCGTACTTTTGAATTTTCACCCACTTCCCGTGATCCGATTGAGTTGAAATTTTGCACACATGTGTAGCTCCGGTGACAATACAATATTATGATAACTAGCTGACCGGCCCGGCTTTCGTCCGGGTGCAAATCGTACTTTTGAATTTTCACAGGCAAAAGGTCTTTCTCCGGTAACGTTTCAGTGGATCGGATAAATGTTATAAAATCAGACTAAGGAAATAAAGCACACTAAAAAATTAAAAATAGATAAAAAACTTTTAAGTTAAACGGTTTTATAAATGTACTAAAAAGAAAAAAATAAAATTTAATTTAGGTTCATAAGTATAAAAGCGTGGGTCGTGACTGTAATAAATTATCATAGAGTTTACGACCCACGCTTTTATACTTATGAACCTAAATTAAATATTATTTTTTTCTTTTTAAAACATTTATATAACCGTTTAACTTAAAAGTTTTTTTACCTATTTTTATTTGAAGCTATGCTTCTTAATGCACGTTTCAGATGGGGACCTAAATAATAAAAAGTGAAACGTCACGTCACGAAGTAGTGTAACGTCACTTTTGTAAAAATTATCCGATCCTTTTGAAAATTAATATTTGAGAGTTTTATAGGACACAAAAAAATAAAACGCCGTCAGATTTCAAAATGGCGGCCATATGTACTTTTTTGTAAAAATTATGCGATCCTTTTGAAAATTGATATTTGAGAGTTTCATAGGACACCAAAAAATAAAATGACATCAGATTTTTCAAAATGGCGGCCACATGTAATCTGTTGTAAAAATCATCCGATCCTTTTGAAAATTGGTATTTGAGAGTTTCATAGGACACAAAAAAATAAAATGATGTCAGATTTTTCAAAATGGCGGCCATATGTACTTTTTTGTAAAAATTATCCGATCCTTTTGAAAATTGATATTTGAGAGTTTCATAGGACACAAAAAAATTAAATGGTGCCAGATTTCAAAATGGCGGCCATATGTACTTTTTTGTAAGAATTATCAGATCCTTTTGAAAATTGATATTTGAGAGTTTCATAGGACACAAAAAAATTAAATGACGTCAGATTTCAAAATGGCGGCCATTATATATACTTTTTTGCAAAAAATATCCGATCCTTTTGAAAATTGATATTTGCGAGTTTTATAGGACACAAAAAAATAAAATAACGTCAGATTTCAAAATGGCGGAAATATGTAGTACTCCTTTCTAAAAATTATACGATCCTTTTGAAAATTGATATTTGAGAGTTTCATAAGACACAAAAAAATAAAATGACGTCAGATTTCAAAATGGCGGCCGTATGTACATTTTTGTAAAAATTATCCGATCCTTTTGAAAATTGATATTTGGGGTTTCATAGAACATAAAAAAATGAAATGACGTCAGATTTAAAAAAGGCGGCCAAATGTACTTTTTTGTAAAAATTATCCGATTCTTTTGAAAATCGGTATTTGAGAATTTCATAGGACACAAAAAAATAAAATGACATCAGATTTAAAAATGGCGGCCATATGTACTTTTTTGTAAAAATTATCCGATTCTTTTGAAAATCGGTATTTGAGAGTTTCATAGGACACAAAAAAATAAAATGACGTCAGATTTCAAAATGGCGGCAATATGTACTTTTTATGTAAAAATTATTCGATCTTTTTGAAAATAGATATTGACGAGTTTTATAGAACGCAAAAAAATAAAATGACGTCATATTTTAAAATGACGGCCATCAGGTATATACTTCTTTGTAAAAATTATCCGATCCTTCTGAAAATTGATATTTGAGAGTTTAATAAGACACAAAAAAATAAAATGGCGTCAGATTTCAAAATGGCAGTCAAATAATAACATTTTAATTGTATTGTTTATATCTTTGATAAATTCGGTTTTATATACAATGCGTAAGAAACATAGCTTCTGTCGGGTATCTTACGACACCTCATGACTTTTTTTATTTAGCAGGTTCCGAGTTTCGCTTAATAGTCAACCGTTGCTATGGAAAATTGTTTAAAAAATTCACTGCACTATTTTTTCTATGTAATCCAATACAATATATTTACATTAGGTCTTATGGCCATAGCCTACTACAAAATTGATCTTCTTAGTGTTATTTTCCCTATGTTCGGTAAAACCGTTTACACACAATACCTACATGAATATCGCGCCTTGTAATTTTTGAATTACTTGTATGCTCCAAATTTTTATATCAGTAAGCACCTTACAGGGTTATATGGAACGTTGAAATGTGTCAAAAAATTGCGTGATGGTTCCTTACTGATAGAAACTTCGTCACAGCAACAGGCTGACAAGATTTTGCCATCTACCAGCATTAAAACGATAGATATAGTTTCTGACGTACCAGTAAAAATTGAATTACATAAACAGCTTAATTTTTCCAAAGGCATTATTTATTGTTTTGACTTGCTCAATTGCACTGTCGAAACAATAAAGGACGAACTTAAAGACCAGGGTGTTACAGACGCTTACAGAATTCATGCGCGTAGAGACGGTCATCTAGTACTTACACCGTCCCATCTTCTCACGTTCTGTACACCACAGCCTCCTTCGTCTATTCAAGCTGCATTCCATTTATTAAAAGTACGTCAATATATACCATCTCCATTACGTTGTTATAAATGTCAAAAGTTTGGTCATTCGCAGAACTACTGTAGCTTTGCCAGTTTCTGTGATAATTGCGGTCAACCGGTACATGAAGATATTCCATGCAAAAGGGTGTCGCATTGCGTTAATTGCGACGGAATTCACTCTGCAAGATCTAGAGAATGTCTACAATACAAAGTGGAGTTCAAGATTCAAGACCCCCCAGGGGGAACATTCGAATGTCGTTGTTGAGTTATCGCAATTGCATTCCAATGTTCTTTGAGACTAGGCGACCCAGGGGCCCCAGCCCGCACCAGTCGGTTGTGTATCCGGCTGGGTGATTTATTTAGGGACTATTATGAAGGAAGGACAGTCGCAACTTTTTTTCTTCTTCTGTTCTTCCCTCTTTTTTGTTGTTGTTAGCGGTCTTGTCCCTCCGTTATGGGTACACTTTTGTTGCCTTCCTTTGTTTGTAGTAGTCCCTAAAGTAATAGTACACCTGCGTGTTTGCCGTGCGCGATGACACGTAAGGCGGAAAAGAGGATCCTGGCAGTTGAGGTTCCTCTGGGTGCACCAACACACTGCTTTGACCTCCGCTTCGCTGTAAACGGGCGGCTAGACCTAACCCAGTCTAGTCAATCGGCTAACATCGTGTTTATTTAGTATTCCGGCGGGGTGAGCCAATGTCTTTGGATGGAGTGGCGCCGTCTCTTGAGCTGACTATATCACCGTGTAGCCCTGGCGCTCTGTACCGGTTTGCGGTCATCGTCCCCTTGTTGGGCTCCGTGGTGGGCGGGTAGCACGAGTGATGAAGTTCATAAATATTATTATGAATTCTTTTCCCCCATTAAACAGCCCTCCCTCAAAGAGAGGGCGTAATGATGAAAGTTTGGAATTGATATTTGGAAATGACTCGGCTTCTGTTATTCCCTGTAACAGATATTTAGTTATGAACAAGGAAACGGGAAATTTTAATAGCGACATTCCTTTTTATATTAACAAACACTTTGATGGCTTATTTGGAACTTTCAAAAGTATTAAAAAGTTGCGTGATGGCTCTTTGTTAATAGAAACATCCACTCAGCGTCAAGCTGAAAAGATACTGGCGTGTAAAAATATTAAAGCTGCGGACATGAGTACCGATGTACCTGTAAAAGTCGATCTCCATAAACAGTTAAACTTTTCTAAAGGTATTAATACTGTTACGATCTGCTCAACTGTCCAGTCGAAACAATTAAAGAGGAGTTGAAAGATCAAGGTGTAACAGATGTCTACAGAATACATGCTAGACGAGACGGTCAGTTAGTACCAACTCCATCTCACATTCGGACATTTTGCACACCACAACCTCCATCGACCATACAAGCTGCCTTTTACCGACTGCAAGTACGTGTGTATATTCCGTCTCCTCTGCGATGTTTTAAATGTCAAAAATTTGGACATTCTCAGAACAATTGTAGTTTTGTCAGCCTTTGTTCAAACTGCGGTCAAAACTTACATGAAGATCAGTCATGCACAAAATTGTCACTCTGTGTGAATTGCAATGGTGCTCATTCGGCTAGATCTAGAGATTGTCCAAAGTACAAGGAAGAATTTAAGATTCAGGAAATTAGAACAATTAGAGGCAAGACGGAAATATAGAGATAGTATTCTCTCTTTTTCTCAATCTTTCGCCACTGTTGCAGCTTCTTCTGTCGCCAAAGTAGACATATCAACTCAGACATATGACATGTCTACCCAAACTGAAATTTCCCCATCTAGTACTGCAGTTGTTGATGTTAAATTGATCAAAAGTCAAAAAAAGAAGAAGAGTTCTAGTACTCGGCCAGTTAACAAATCAAGGTCGCCTATTAATAGGACTAAACCGGAATCTCCGGTAAAACAAACAAAAATCATACTCAATCGTGACACTACGAAGAGTATGAAGATAACAAAAACCCGGGTCGACCATAGCAGCAGTGCAGACTCTGCTATGGACGAGGATATATTCCAACCTCCTCATCACCGTAGTGAGGTGGCGAGGAATAAAAAGAGGTAGCTTTTATCTTTTTATAATAAACATCCAAATTCTTACAGTGGAACATGAACGGTTTTTATATTCATTTCAGTGAATTAAAACTCCTCTTTAATGATCATAACGCTACTGCTATTAGTTTACAGGAAACGCATTTGAAAGACACAAACACTCCAGTTCTTCGTGGTTTTACGATTTATCGTAAAGATAAACCATTTGTTGAACGTGCCAGTGGCGGAGTAGCAGTTTTAGTCCGAAATAATGTGTTTTCCAAAAATATCCCATTACAATCAGACTTACAGGTCATCGCTGTCAGACTTTATGCGCCGAATCCAGTAACTTTGTGTTCAATATACATTCCTCCAACAGAACAACCGACACTTGCAACCATAGCATCTGTTTTAGATCAACTTCCACGCCCCTTTATCATCATGGGGGATTTTAATGCCCATAATCCTACTTGGGGTTCTAATCATGTGGATGCTCGTGGAAGGCTAATGGAGACGTTGATTCTGAATCAAAACTTGGTTTTGTTGAACACGGGTTCCAATACACATTTCTCGGCTGCTAATGGGACATTTTCAGCTATCGATCTTACTCTCTGCTCTTCTTCTATCGCCCCATCCTGTGAATGGGAAGTAAATGCCTATCTTTGTAGCAATGACCATTTTCCTATCATTTGTCGGCTTCTTTCATTCCATGTGGATGAAAAGCGCTCTTCTAAGTGGATAATAAAAGAAGCCAAATGGTCACACTTTCAAGAAGTGCTAAATGTCGGCGAAATGAACTTTGGCAATGTCAATGCTACTGTGGAGCATTTCACGGTTGCGGTCATCGAGGCGGCTTTAGCTGCAGTACCGCGCACGTCAACAACACCGCGACGTGTGCCTGTTCCCTGGTGGAATGAGGCTTGTCGGGATGCCATCCGTGAACGTCGAAGAGCTCTCCGTCGCTTTAAAAATAATATGACGGATGAAAATCGTATTATTTTCATGCAAAAGCGTTCCATTGCCAGACGTATCATAGCAGAGAGTAAGAAGCAGTCATGGAGTGAGTTTGTTTCCACTGTAAGAAGTTGTACTCCCGCTCGCGAGGTGTGGGAGAAAATCCGGAGAATCTCTGGTAAACAGAGTTTTAATTATATTTCGGGATTGGTAATGGGAAATGACATTATTACGTCGCCTGATAAAGTCGCCGATCAGATGGGTTCATGCTACGCGAAAGTCTCGAGTTCCTCTAACTATCTAGAGGGTTTTTCTGCTCAGAAAAATCAAGCAGAACAAGTTGCATTAAACTTTTCCTCACAAAATGAGGAGAATTACAATGCACCTTTCTCCTCGTGGGAACTGCAGCCGAGTTTACATGATTGCCATGATACTTCTCCAGGATCTGACGATATCCATTACCAATTTTTGAAAAAGCTACCTCCCTCCGGATCGAAATTCCTTCTCAAGATGTTTAATTTAATCTGGTACACCAATACGTTTCCTACCGCTTGGTGTAATTCTATTGTAGTGCCATTGTTAAAGCCCGGTAAAGACCGAAAGCAAGCATCAAGTTATCGTCCTGTTTCACTGACTAGCTGTTTGTCAAAACTCCTCGAACGTATGATCAACCGACGATTGGTTTGGATTCTTGAATCCAGACGATTGATCACGAATGCCCAGTGTGGATTTCGTAAGCACCGTTCGACAATGGATCATCTAGTCAGGTTAGAGTCCGCAATACAGGACGCTTTTCTTAACAAGCAGCACTTGGTAGCGGTCTTTTTTGACCTTGAAAAGGCTTACGACACTACATGGCGGTATGGAATACTCCGAACACTACATAATTGGGGTATTAGAGGACAGCTTGGGAATTTTATAAATAATTTTTTATTCGAGCTCTACTTCCAAGTCCGTATCGGCAACACTTTGTCTAGTGTCTTTGTACAGGAGAATGGTGTTCCGCAGGGTTCGGTTCTTAGTGTCACTTTGTTTTCCATCGATATTAATGGCATAATTGACAGCATTCCATCGTCTGGAGAGTCATCGCTCTACGTTGACGACTTAGCGATCTACTGCTCGTCAAAGTACATTCGTACTGCACAACGTCACCTGCAGTTAGCCATTAATAGCATACAGAACTGGACAACAAACAATGGGTTTAAATTTTCCTTTGGGAAAACCCAGTGTGTGCATTTTTGCCGCATTCGTAGTTGTTATCAAGAACCATTCTTATATCTATATGACACTTTGATTTCTGTACAGGACACTGCTCGATTTTTAGGACTTACTTTTGACCGGTCGTTAAATTGGAAGGCTCATTTTAATATTTTAAAGAGGAAGTCGATGTCTTCCCTCAATATTTTAAAAATTTTAGCTAGCACCACGTGGGGTGCAGACCGTACAGTTTTGTTGCGAATTTATCGTGCAGTCGTACGGTCTAAATTGGATTACGGTAGCATCGTGTACGACTCAGCGCGTGAGTCGTACATCAGGACGCTAAACGCTGTTCATCACGCCGGAATTCGTTTGTCAACCGGAGCGTTTCGATCCAGTCCCGTTGTTAGCATAGCCGCTGAATGCGGAGAGCCTCCGCTGAACATCCGGCGGAAACGCAATATGCTATCCTACGTCTCTAAGCTCCGTAGTCAACCTGATCACCCAACTTACAGTTGCGTATTTCAATCAAGGTTTTCTTCTCTGTATAGACGGAGAAGAAATGCAACACGTCCTCTTGGTATCAGGTTGACTCTTCTTCTAGATGAACTTCCGTTGGCGCTTCCTAGAACTCTTAAAGTCGGCCGTAATTCTGTGCCCCCGTGGCTAATCCCTCAGCCCGTCATCGACATGTCACTTTCCATTCATCCGCGAAGTACGACAACGCCAGAGCTTTATCGCCAGCTTTTTCTGGCGTGGCTGGATCAAAATCGAGACTATCGTTCCGTATACACGGATGGCTCGAAGTCTCTCGACCGAGTTGGTTTCGCGTTCGTCACCGATAACGCCAGTGTTGGATTCAAGTTGTCTCAAGAGTGCAGAGTTATATGCAATCTTGCAGGCCTTGAGACATGTTCACGGTCCGCACAAATATGTTATTTGCAGCGACTCTTTGAGTTCTCTACAGGCATTGCAGCGTTCCTATCCCAGCCACGCTCTTATTTGTTTAATTCAGGACAAATTGTACTCTTTGAAAAGAGGTGGAACCACTGTCCGGTTTTGTTGGGTTCCCGGTCACATTGGAATCACTGGCAGTGAATTAGCTGACACTGCAGCTAAAGACGCTGCAAATAACGGTCAGAGCGTGTTTTGCGTTATCGGTGACGACCTTAAGAACGTACTGATTTTTGCCGTGCAGCAACTCTGGAAGGATGAATGGAGTGCTGTCGATGAAAACAAGTTAAAATCCATAAAATCTACAGTTGACCCATGGTTCACATCTTGCCGTCCCTCCAGGTGGGAAGAAGTGGTCCTTACACGACTGCGCATCGGTCACTGTAGACTTACACATGGTTTTTTGATGGCTCGTGAGGATCCGCCCCTCTGTGAGACGTGTGACACTCGTGTCACCGTTTCGCATATTTTAATAGAGTGTGTCCAGTTTAGGGACACACGACAGCAGATTGGATTGTCAGGTGATCTGTCGGTTGTTTTAGGAAATGATCCTGACAATGTCGATCTGCTGTTTCGGTTTTTAAAGGAAACCGGTCTTGACCGGTTTATATGATTTTAATTATTTGTCTACATTTAGGCCCCTTTACAGCCTTTATGGTTTTTTTATATCTTTCCGTATATTATATGACACATTTTATTTGTACTTATAACGATTTTATTTTGTTGTGTGTCAATTTTTATTTTGCTTTTATTTTATTGTTTTTACTTTTGTTTTGTTTACACTTTGTATCTTTACAGACGCTAATGACCTCTGTTGTCGAGCGTCTATAATTCACAATTCAATTCAATTCAACACGCGGATGACTATATCGCGACAAAAACTTTAATTGAAGGTTAGGTTGGATTTTTTGATGATGTAATCTTTGTACAACTAAATCACCTACTTTGAATCGAGAAACTTGAATGCGACCTTTATTGTAATATTTAGCTTGACGTTCATGCGCATCTAGTAAGGTACGTTGAAGTTGACGTTTGGAGATCAGTTTTTGTTGTTTCCAAACAGACGATAAATTCCATTTTAGTTCGATTGGAAAATTAATTTCTCCTGAGAGGAAAATCTTGCAGGGAGTATTGTTAATACTCTGGTGAAACGACGAGTTATTTGAAAAGGTTATCTGGTCCAATAGTAAGTCCCAATTTAAATGATCATCGAATTTTTCTTGCAGTAGTATCGACATGGCGGCACGTACATTTTTTATCACCCGCTCAACTTGGTTGCTGGACGATCTGTACGGCGAAATATGAATTAGATGAGAGCCCCAGAAGGCGCGAAATTGTTCAAATTTATGCGACGAGAATGACGTTGCATTATCCGAAACTATATTTGTCGGAGGTCTATATGTCATGAAAACTTGATGTAAACACTTAATAATTGACGAGGAGCTTGAGTCAGGTATCGCAAATGTTATTAACCACTTGCTAAAGCTATCTAAAATTAGCAAAATATATTTATTACCTGAGTGAGATTTCACAATAGGTCCCATTAAATCTATATAAATCTTGTCCCATACTGCTCGTGGAGGTATTGAAGACATAATTACTTTGTCGGGTTGCTGACTTGGTTTGTGTCTAAGACAAAGTTGACAATCTTTAATAAACTGACGTATGTCAATAAACATTCGTGACCACCAGAAGCGTCGCGAAATGGAGCGATAAGTTTTGTCACACCAGGATGACTGACAACTGTAGAACTATGAAATTGTTCAATTATTTCTTTTCGACTTGCGGAGGGGACGACAATTCGGCGAAGCTTTTTGTGTCCAACGAGACGCATAAGAAAATTATCTTGAATAATGAAATTCTTGCAGGAAATCCCGCGTTTGATTTGAGTTTTGATATTACGTAATTCAGGATCTTGGTTTTGTAGAAATCTGAGATCGACCAACGGATTTGTGGCATCCGTTATAGGATTGAGAAAATTCAATTCTTTTGAAATTTCCTCAGAAGGTTCGGAATCGGCACATAGACGCGAAAGACAATCGGCAGTACAATTGGTATCGCCGTGGATATGTTCAACACGAAAATTAAATCGGCTGATGCGTAGTAACCACCTACCAACTCTACCCAGGTTACGAGGATGACGAATAAGCCATCTTAGACAGGAACTATCTGTTTGTAGAACGAAACGACTGTGAGACAGGTAAGATTTCAACTTCTCCATAGCCCATATGCACGCTAAGGCTTCTTGCTCGTAAGTGCTGTATTTTCTCTCTGCGGAAGTTAGTCTTCTACTAGCGTATTGTATGGGGTGAAGTGCATCTTCAAATTGTTGTAATAATACACAACCGACATGATTCTGACTTGCATCAGTCTGTAAAATAAATTCTTTTTCGAAGTCTGGAAAACGGAGCACTGGTGCACTTGTAAGCGATTCTTGGAGTTGAGAAATAGCATGGAGATGCTTTTCGGTCATGACAAATTTTACGTTCTTCTTTCGCAAATCATTTAATGGAGTCATAATTTGCGCATAATTAGGAATGTACTTAGCATAATATCCGACCATTCCAATGAAGGTTTGTAGTTGCTTTAAATTTTTAGGAACTGGCAACTTGGTGATGGCGTCGATTTTGTCACGATCCATAGAGATCCCATCACTGGAAATGCGATGTCCTAGGAAGTTGAGTTCACGTTGGGCAAATGTCACCTTATTTGGATTGACGGTAAGATTAGCTTCTCGAAGACGTTTCAAAACTTCTTTGACATGTTCAGTATGTGAGTCCAGGTCCGGACTGTAGATGAGTAGATCGTAAAAAACACGATTACAAATTTATATCTTAGATCGGCGAATATTTCAAACATGAGTCGATTCAATGTACTTGGGGAAATCGACAACCAAACGGGGCTTTGTAGAACTTCCACTGACCTTCGGGGGTTACAAACGAGGTTATGTCTTTAGATTTTTCTGACAGTTCGATCTGGTAAAACGCACTATTTAAGTCTAACGTAGTGAACACTTTCGAATTACTTAGACACTGCCAAATAAATTCAACATTCTGTACTGGAAAACTGTCCATTTTCACTTTTGTAATTAATTGTCTGCAGTCAATACAAAGTCTAAATCCACCACTTAATGCGTCCATAGCTATCTACTAAACACAGGAGTCACATAGTTCGAAGCAGTCGCTCCCAACTACTGCTAGGATCAAATTCTTAGCCAAAATTTAAATAGAAATAAGATTATGTAATAACAAAATGTGATTTATAATATCACAATATATTAATACGTAAACACCGAAAGTTCTCATCCTTCATTTTACTATTTATACTGGGCCGATTTTGACGACCGAGGTTTTATTTGAAAGGGCTCCAGGTACAGATGTGCAGAAAGGTTTCAGAATTGCGATAAGTGGATTTTAAGGCTTAAAAATCGAATTTAAAAAAAATGAAAAATTATTGACGTACAAAATCTCAAAAGCTGTCCGTAGAGTAGGCCTACAGGGAAACCACTATAAAAAAGCACGCCCTAGCTCTACCTCCAGGGTGGTGTGGAAACGAGTTGGAAAACCCCTAATGAAGAATTTGGTGAGAATGCGATGAATTTAAATGAAAGATGTCCGTCATATTAGATCCGCCAGTTTGTTTTTTGAAAATTTGATAACGGATTCTTAATCAGTGACCCCGAAAACCCCCTAATAATGTATCTGGTGAAAATGCGATGACTTGAATTAATTTGTCATGTGCAAAGTTCAAAAATTTTCAAAAATATTGGCGCCGGCCGACTTCTGGCGCTCTAGAATATTCGTACCAATTAAGCAAAAAAAATGTTGAACACATGTATATTGTAGAGAAATTCAAAAGCTACAAATTTTGTCATAACCATTTTTCGCCCCCGATTGACAGTTTGTAAAATCGAAATAAAAATAGGTAAAAAAACTTTTAAGTTAAACGGTTTTATAAATGTACTAAAAAGAAAAAAATAATATTTAATTTTGGTTCATAAGCACGATACACGTTCATAAGTATAAAAGCATGGGTCGTAATCTCTATGATAATTTATTACAGTCACGACCCACGCTTTTATACTTATGAACCTAAATAATATTTTTTTTTCCTTTTAGTACATTTATAAAACCGTTTAACTTAAAAGTTTTTTTACCTATTTTTATTTTTATAATTTTTTGGTGTGCTTTATTTGCTTAGTCTGATTTTATTACATTTATCCGATCCACTGAAACGTTACCGGAGCAAGACCTTTTGCCTGTGAAAATTGAAAAATGCGATTTGCACCCGGACAGGAGCCGGGTCGGTCAGCTAATTACCATAATATTGTATTGTCACCGGAGCTACACATGTGTGCAAAATTTCAACTCAATCGGATAACGGGAATTGGGTGAAAAATTGGTCGCAAGATTTGAAACAAATAAAAAAATATACGGGGTCAAGCTAAATATAACAAACTTTTTAACAAAAAAAAAACCTCCTTCAAAAAGGCACTAAAAAGAGGAAAATAATGAAATTTTGAGGTCTGTGCCAATTAAAATTTGAAATTGGTTAAAAAGAAGATATTAATCACTATACTATACTTTTTAACCGACTTCATATTTTAATTGACACAGACCTCAAAATTTCATTATTTTCCTCTTTTTAGTGCCTTTTTGAAGGAGGTTTTTTTTTTTTTGTTAAAAAGTTTTTTATTTTTTACTTTTTAGTGTCAAAAAGTAACATTTACCTTAAAGAATCACACGCCGTTACTTACTTTTTTATTAAAATCAGCCGAACTACTGAACCGATTTTGATGAAATTTCTATGGGACCTATCTGAAAGTATATCCTTTCAAATAAAAAAATTTTCAAAATCGGTTCATAAACGACGAAGTTATCCGCAAAAATACATAACCACACAAAAAATATACAGTGTGTCCACAGACTCATCCTCAACATGGGGATCTCCGTAGTTATGGAAGATAGAGATTTGGTTAAATGAGACAAAATGTGCAGAATCTACAGTACTTGGTTCGCGACCGACAGTTGAAAAACGAGATTTACCCATTTTCGTTTTTTGTTTATAACTCGCTTATTAAGTAAGTTAGAAAAAAAAATATTTTCACTTTCTTAAGGCTCTTTTTTTATGAAGATTTCAAATCTCTTTCTATGTTTTTATTTACTTTTATAGTTTTAGAGATACTTGTATTAACTTTGTTTTTTTAAATACTCGTCAAAGATGATGACACCATTCGAAAGAGATTTTTTTTCTCTTTAATTTGATATGAGGGTTGATGGATTTATTTTCAAAAATAACAGTTATACGTAAAACACTGATTTTTAATAGTAGGCTATGCTAAATTAATTGATAAAACAACAGAAGGCTTAGTAAACAGTTGAAATTCGCGTTGGCTTAGCAAACGGCTGTTTTGTTTTAGCTGTCAAAGTGTAGTTTGTTGCTAATTTGTCAGTTTACTAAGAGATTTATTAAATTTACTTTTGTTATCATGGAACCATTTTGTAACAATGAAAAATTTGATATGTTATCTTGTTACATTCTATGTTACAAAAATTCTACTAGAGCTGCAGAAATGTACTTCGATCAGTATCCAGAACGAAGACAACCTCATTCGTCTATTTACAGAAACTTACGAGTAAATTTAATAAACTATGGATCATTTAAAAAGCCGTTTACTAAATCAACGCGAATAAGTGAAGAAGACAAAACTACTGTTTTACGATCAATTGTTGAAAATCGCTTATTTTTCATTGTTACAAAATGGTTCCATGATAACAAACGTAAATTTAATAAATCACTTAGTAAACTGACAAATTAGCAACAAACTACACTTTGACAGCTAAAACAAAACAGCCGTTTACTAAGCCAACGCAAATTTCAACTGTTTGCTAAGCCTTCTGTTGTTTTATCAATTAATTTAGCATAGCCTACTATTAAAAATCAGTGTTTTACGTATAACTCTGTTATTTTTGAAAATAAATCCATCAACTCTCATATCAAATTAAAGAAAAAAAAAATCTCTTTCGAATGGTGTCATGGCCATCTTTGACGTGTATTTAAGAAAACAAAGTTAATACAAGTATCTCTAAAACTATAAAAGTAAATAAAAATATGAAAAGAGATTTGAAATCTTCATAAAAAAGGGCCGTAAGAAAGTGAAAATATTTTTTTTCTAACTTACATAATAAGCGAGTTATAAACAAAAAACGAAAATAGGTAAATCTCGTTTTTCAACTGTCGGTCGCGAACCAAGCAAAATATGGAAAGTTTGACTACGCAGGGTAGTAGTACTGGAGATTCTGCACATTTTGTCTCATTTAACCAAATCTCTATCTCCCATAACAACAGAGATCCCCATGTTGAGGATGAGTCTGTGGACACACTGTATACGGTCGAATTGAGAAACTTCCTTTTTTTGAAGTCGGTTAAAAACCGTTTCAACCCCCAACAGTGTGTCATTTTTGAGAACTTATAACTTTTGAATAATAAAAAATTTTAAAAAAATTTTCAAACAAAAGTTGTTGGATACATCCTCCTTTATAATTTTTGTAATAGTAATTTTTCACGTAGGTACAAGCAGTATTTACCACGATATATGATTTCATCCCTTAAATTCAAGATGGCGGCCACCTCTTGCGGAATACGAGGGGAGAAACTTGGCTGGAGTGTTCTAGTGGCACCCCCTATCTACCATTAAAATTTCATCAAATTTCGAATTAACGCAATTTCAGACCTATTTTTTCGACTATTTGATTGGACTAATAGAGCTCTTCCTATTTACGTGTCAAATACCTATCCTACAAAAGGTTTGATCCACTAGCCGTTTAATCGGAGTCGTTCTGAGAGATAAACAGAATTGCAGAAACCACATTTTCAGCACTCCAGGAGATCTAAAGTAGGGAAAGTAAGGTAAAATTGTGAAATATTAATTTTGACCTAAATTAGTACCGTTTTCCACCTGTGGAGTTAAAATGGTAAAACTGTTTAGAAGAGATAAAAATAAAACAACGATATTTACGAAAGAGAAGATACTTTATAATATATTTTAGTATTTTCATGTAATAACTTAATAGTAGTACATCGCAGTCATTTCATATAATTTACATAGTTTATTGTAGGTATATTTAGGCATAATAATATTATATACACTTCAATAAATAAAATGACCTACATATAAAAATATTTTGAAAATATTGAGAAATTGTTGCTAAATAAACTATTAACCTTAAATTTTACAGTTAAATGTTCATACGATCAAGGATTCGCAACTTACTAAATACAAATAAATGTTTGTGTCCCGACGGTGCATCAGTTTAAGGTGAATTTTTCTAGTGTTGTATTTTTTAACCATACGTCATGCGATGGCTGTTTCTAACAGTTATGATAACTTTATTTTATTTAGTAACTTCCCATGGGAAGTTATTGTAATGGGTCCGAAAATACAAACAAAAATTTTAACATGTTTCTATATTTCAAGGTCAACACGGTATTTTTATAAGTATTTTTGTGTGCGTGCGTTCGTGTGTGTGTGTGTATGCGTGTGTGTGTGTGTGTGTGTGCGTGCGCGCGCGCGTTCGTGTGTGTGTGTGCGCGTGTATGTGTGCGTGTGTGTGTGTATGTATGTGTGTGTATGTATCGGTGCGTGGTCATTTCTTTCTATAACACGAAATCTCGCGAAAAAAATGATCGATTTCGTTAAGATTTCAATCGAAGCGTATCAACGTAAATAGAATCTGAAAGAATTTTTTCAAAATCGGTCCCGCCGTTTGTTTTTTTTAAGAAAAAGACTGCAAAAAAGTAGAATATCGCGAATAAAAAATGATATCGCATTCGTAAGGATATCAATCGAAGCGTATTAACGTCAATATGATCTGAAAGACATTTTTTCAAAATCGGACCAGCTGTTTTTATTTTTAAACAAAAAAATACAGTTTCTTCACATTTCATTAAAAAATAATTTGCTGTAAAGGAAGTTGTACAAGGCAATAACTGGTGTTTAATATCATGATATTAGAAAACGTCGCGGATTCCATTTTCGATAAGTTTTTTTGTTTATTTTACTTGTTTTATTTTTGTAATAAACAATTTCACGATAAATTTACACTACTAGCATGTCAATTCGAGTAAAGTGTTCTACCACCAGATGTCATATGCCCATTTGACAGATCCCAATATTTTCTTTTTAAAAGAATCATTGTTTAATTGAAAAAAAAAATCAGTAGATATTTATATTAGTGAAAAAAACTTATAATAACGATAATCCCGCGGGTTTAATGTCGTAAAATACAAATTTAAAAAAAATTGCTTACTTTACTGTGTTATTATTATTATTAATATTCATTCATAATATTCAATATTCATATACTGGGAAGTTGGTCGTATGGACCTTAAGGGTCGCACTTGTAGGGTCCTCAAATACGACCCGCCTCACGGCTTGATTATTTATTTGTATTTAATAAGTTGCGAATATTTTGTTCGTGTGAACATTTAACTGTAAAATTTAAGGTTAATACACTAATAGTATATTGTGTAGTGTGCTAAATACATCTTTATGCGCCTGACGCATAAAGATTTAGCGTACGCGTTGCACACTATACTCTATTCAACACATACCTGGTATTCAACACATGCATGGATTAATGTCAAACACCTTAGATTCACTGATAACAGTTACTTCTCATAAAAACATTGGCCTTGATACAATATATACTTATTTCGTTGCCATAGTAACCATATTTCATTATAGCATCGGAAAGATGTACATAATGATTGATTATGTAACGGGTTTTCCATTATAGCATCGAAAAGCGTTTCATAATGGATCATGACATCACCAGTCGATAAACGACCATTTAAGATCCGCATTACAGACACGAAAAAGACTAAAAACGTGCATGTGTTGAATAAACTACATTTAAAAAATGAATATACTTCTGGAAGCGATCCATTTCATATTATAATGTATTGAAGAGTATAAAATGATACATAAACCAGTAATTTTAGATTTCCACTGCAGAATAATTCCCAGTTAGCTGATTTTTTTTATATACCTTCGTTATGGTGTTTTAAAAAACGTGTAAAAAGTCCCCATCGATATCGTGCCGGCGTTGCCAGATATTCGAAGTTCAAGTTCACGATAGACGGTTTTTTGCGAATTTCTCGGTACCGTTCCATTTTTGGTAAAAAATGGTTATTATCAATCTTGTAGAGGATAAAATTCTTTACAGCTTTCGTATAAACATTTTTCGTTTACTATTCATAGTTTTACTTATTTAAGTACCCGTGGCTTCCACCCCCTCGATTTTTCATAACGGCATTATGCTGCTTTCTGAGGGCCTAACATAATGATTTGTACCTTTATTTTATGTTGAACTTAAAGCTAACGATTAATTATAATTTTATCGAAATTAATGCAGTAGCTCTCTAGTTATAAGCAACCAAACATACAAATCGACAGCAGTGAAACAGACAGACAGACAGATAATTTTTTTGGAAAATACTATATTTATACTTGACATCAATTATTATAAAGGCCATTCGTAAAGTAATTTTGTGAAAAAAATTTACAGGGATTGAGAGACTGCGGTTTAAGTATAATGAGTATGCATTCGTATACCTTATAACGCACTCTACTAAGAATAGCCCGAAGTAGCCATACTTTTAATTTTTTTTCAAAATTCCTTTACGAATACTCATTATAATTGTTATAAAGACTATTCGTAAAGGAATTTTGTAAAAAAAATTAAAAATGTGGCTACTATTACTAGAGTGCGTTATACGGCGTGCAAATGCATACTCGTACTTAATCCGCACTCTCTCAACCCTTGTAAATGTTTTTTATAAAATTACTTTACGAATGGTCTTTATAATTGATGTCTGTCTGTCTGTCTGATTGAGTGCTGTCGATTTGTATGTTTGGTTGCTTATAACTAGAGAACTACTGCATTAATTTCGATAAAAATTATAGTTAATCGTTAGCCTAAAGTTCAACTTAAAATAAAACTACAAATCATTTTGTTTGGCCCTCGAGAGGCAACATAATCCTGTAATGTAAAATCGAGGGGAGGAAGCCCCGTGTACTTAAATAAGAAAAACTATAAATCACAGACAAAAAATGTCTATACATATAAATAATTTCTTCCTCTACAAGATTGATAATAGCCATTTTTTAGAAAAAATGGAACGGAACATGAGAAATTCGCAAAAAACCGTCTATCGTGAACTTGAACCTCGAATATCTGGCAACGCCGGCACGATATCGATGGGGACTTTTTACACAAAAAAATCAGCTAACTGGGAATTATTCTTCAGATGGGTCGTTTTAATGTCTAAAATTACTGGAGTATACACTGCAGTGATTGCACATGATAAGACGATTTACGTCATACATTATGCATGCATCTTAATAAATTATGTTATGTTATATTGCTAATAAGCGTTTAAAAACTCGGATACATATTCAATGAATTATATTTATAAGAAGTTCTTAAAAGTAATATTAAGAAAAAAATAGTTATATTTTCATATTATAATGCCACAGTTTAGAACTAAAATAAATACTTCTATATTATGTATAATACTATGTACAAAATATTTACAAACATAATATTACAAACATATTTTCTTTAGTTACAAAAAGTTATATTTAAACAAAAAAATTACATACAGTTTTTGTTTCACTTATAAAGAGTGTACGTATTTATAAAAGAGAATGTTTATTTATATCGCAGATTTTTTTTAAATATCTAACTTTAAATACAGAGTGATTTATAATTTCCAGAGAACATAGATTATAGAGAAACTTAAAATAATATCAAAGTTCGTTTGGACATGTGGCCTAATTAAATGCTTCATTACAAAGATATAAGGTGTTGAAATACAAAATTTTTGCTTCATTTTTTCGAAAAGTATTAATTAAATTTCTTTGAAGTTTTGATATGTTTTTTTGCCTAAACGACTGAACCGAGTTTGTAAAACTTTATTTGTTCGATTTCTTCTGACATCTAGTCATGCATCACGAAGCCAGTATTTCGAGTTTTTATTCAAGAGGAAAACAAATTAAAAAAAAAAAACGGTGTTTTCGCTACAGCCCGTTCAAATTAAGTTAGATTGATTCGAAATATGTTTTAAACGAAAGAGGAGTTTCTACAAAAATTGGCATATTTAATGTGATAATTTCGAGCGCAACGCATTTCTAAACTATAGACTTTAGACACACGCCGTCGCGAACTTTTTTGTAGGGAATCTTAAAATTACTGGTACCAATGCAATTTTGTCCTCTATCTAGCATGGCTCTCACAAAATCTGGGGAGTATCTTGTATCCAAGATATTTTTGAAGTAAACTTCTTAAGTGGCTCAGGCTGTCTCGCTGATTTGAGGACTAAAATGCCAGATGAAATGGAAGTGTGTCTACGCGCGTAACCAATCGCAACGCTATAAATAAATACAATTTTTAGTCAAGGGCGGGAGTAATGTCAGAGAGGGATAGACGATTTTCTCGTAATCATGTCTTCTCTATCCGGCGCATTTGGATGCGCAGTGGTATACTATGTCACAATATAGCAGACCACATCTTCAGTTGAAATGTTAATGTATATAATATAATATAACCTATAATCTTAGTCGTGTGAAATGTGTGCACATATTATGTTACGTTCAAAACTCGATTTTGGACATTGCCCGAAAGAAAAACGCAAAACTATTTTTGAGCAACGAATATTTTCCAAACCCGAAACTTTACATTTATCGGCTATTGAGTGTTACAAAATGAGCAAAACTAGTTTTACGTATTTCTGAACGAGCATTACTAGTTCTGCTTGTTTAATTCGTATTTTTGATGTTTAGAACTTACAGTTAGGTGTTATAGTGACATTTATGAGGTGCAATATGAAGGTACCTCACAAGCAAATTTTAAAAAATTAGGGTTGCAAAGTCCAAACTCTTTGCTAATACAGGCATTAATGCCTGTATTAGCAAATACACTTTATTGTCGGTAGAGTTTGGCATTGCAGCCCTAATTTTTTAAAATAAAGCCACAATTATTGTGGCTTTATTATGTTAACTTAAGTTTGTTTTTTGACAAATAAAAAATTTAAAACCTTAATAATAATAATATAAAAACTCGGGTCGCAGTGCCAAACCCTGCCGACAATATAGTGTATTTGCTAATGCAGGCCTTGTGGCTTTATTATATAAACTTAAGTTTGTTTTTGGACAAAATAAAAAATTTAACCCCTTAATATATCCCTTAAAATAATATTTTTTTTCTTAATTTCAATAATATTATCAATGCAACCTCTGTACCAAATTAAATACACCCTTCAATAAGTAAGTCCGGTCCTGTCGGGGCGATTTTATTAAAATTTTAGCAGCACATTTTAATCTTCACTAAAGAATTAAATTTCAATTTTTAAACGATTCTGAGAATTTTTTCGGTGCTTTTGGGCCCAAAAACTTTTTTCAACCCCTAAAAACTACCCTTAAAATGATCCGATCGGGCCCATTTTAAATGGGCTTCGTGTGGTAATGGATTCCAATGTGTGTACCAAATTTCGTTTAAATCGATTAAGTCTGTCGAGAGTTATCGTGTACACACACACACACACACACACACACACACACACACACACACACACACACACACATATATATATATATATATATATATATATATATACACATTCATATATACATAAACATTTTTAAAAATGGTGGCAAACTGTTTAGGAGGGTATGAAACGTCGAGAAATTTTGGTCCGACCTCTAAAGCCCGCCATCCGACCGACGCCAATAGTGTATGTGCCATATTATGGCAAATACACTAATAATTAAAGATGTGAAGAACTGTTTAATTAAAAACAGAAAAGTGGTGATCCTGATGATAATGAAAGAAGACAGCTTTGAGATGGCTTAAGGATCCAAAAATAATAAGCAAATACTGTTAATATTGCATTTATTAAGCTGACGTTTCGAGAATTATATTCTCATCCTCAGAGCTCAAATGCCGTCAAACATGACAGTAAAATTGTCCAAAAAACTTTTTAAAAAAACATACTAACATTTTATTTGGTTTTTATTGAAGTGTAAAAAAATTTGTTTTATTGATTTGATTTTGTACACAGAAATACTCAAAACTTTATGTTTTATAGAATTTGATTTTATTTTTTATTGTAGAAAATTTTTTTAATTTTTTTTTTATTTGCCAGATTAACTGTTTTATATTTACGTGCTATAAGCTAGAAACTAAGTCTAAGTCTAAGTCTAAGTTTCTAGCTTATAGCACGTAAATATAAAACAGTTAATCTGGCAAATAAAAAAAAAAATTAAAAAAATTTTCTACAATAAAAAATAAAATCAAATTCTATAAAACATAAAGTTTTGAGTATTTCTGTGTACAAAATCAAATCAATAAAACAAATTTTTTTACACTTCAATAAAAACCAAATAAAATGTTAGTATGTTTTTTTAAAAAGTTTTTTGGACAATTTTACTGTCATGTTTGACGGCATTTGAGCTCTGAGGATGAGAATATAATTCTCGAAACGTCAGCTTAATAAATGCAATATTAACAGTATTTGCTTATTATTTTTGGATCCTTAAGCCATCTCAAAGCTGTCTTCTTTCACTAATAATTAAATTTTTCTAAATTTCAATATTAGACATGGATTTTATCAGTACAACATCTGCACCAAATTAAATACATCCCTCGGTACGTAAATCCGTATCCGCAAACTAGTGTTTTCATAAAATTTGTAAGTCCGGTCTTGTTGGCCGATTTTATTAAAATTTTGGCAGCACATTTTAATCTTTACTAAAGAGTTGAATTTCAATTTTAAAACGGTTCTGAGAATTTTTTCGGTATTTTTGAGTCCAAAAACTTTTTGGAACCTCTAAAAACCACCTTTAAAATGGTTCGATTGGGCCCATTTTAAATAGGTTTCGTGCGGTTATGGTTTCCAATGTGTATACCAAATTTTGTTTAAATCGATTAAGTGTGTCAAGAGTTATCGTGCCCACATACACAGGGTGAGTTCGACCACCCGTATCAGTCGTTTTTTTCGAAAACGGTTAGTCGTAGAGAGTTGTGTTAACAATTTGTATTATAAAAGCCCTAATAAAGAATCGAATGGTAATAATTCTTTTTCCGGGAAGGTTGGCTTCCCTAATAGTTTGCTCCAGAATGTCCAGAACTCCGGAGTTATAAATAACACGATAAGTCGAAAGTGGTATTGTTGAAAAGATCTTTAAAAAATAAGCAAGTTTTGTAGGAAATTTTTTTTTATTATTGCCACCTCTGTAAATTTCTATAGGTATAAATTATAATTTGTTATTTTGTTTGAGTTTAAAACTCTTTTGGTGAACGGTTATACTAACCTGAATAAATTCAGCCGTGGCTAGCTCATGCGGCACTGGGACGTGAGTCCACGGTTCACCAGTATTGAATTGATGTTATATAAAAATGCCCCAGATTGGGCTTAAAAATCCGACCACCGACCACTCAATACCAAAATATTTTAAAATCCGTAACGGAAACTTTTTTAATAATTTTTCTTAAAATCCCTATTCAAACCGGTAACTTAAGACAATACGGGGAAATACACTATACCTTTGGATACTAAAATCAATTGGAGACAATTGTCAGTATCCGCAGAATTAAACCGACTAAAAAGTTGAAAAGGGCGCCAGGACAACTAGACACACACGTACTCACAGGTCGTCCGAACCTGTGGAAATAAGCAATAAAATATCCAAAAGGCCTAAAAGCCGTTGATTACTGGGACTAGTAATAAAGGAAGATTTCTTCTGGATCAAAATCCAGAAACAATATCCGGGGAATAAACCCAGTCAGAACCAGCAGCCCAAAATTAACCATAAAACATACACAACAAAAACATACAACGTAAATCGATCACGGAACGCTAAAAAGAAAACATATGCGGCAAAACGGAAAATCAATAAGTTCGCTCGAGGGAACGGAATTACCAAAAACATTAAAATCGGGACGACATTTCTATATAGTCGGCAATCGCAACAGGATGTAATGCGACATCGCAATTAATTCACACTTAAACATAACAGATAAAAAGTTTGAGAACGGGAGATCTCGTAACAAAAGTTTCTCAAATCGAAACACAAAATAGGCCATCTGTAATTATTTTAGTTGACGCCACTAAATCGATACGTTAAATTTTCGGTAAGTTAAACAATAAATCGGTACCTGAAAAAAAATACAAAAACACGGAGGAAATGTCATTCATAAGAGTCGAAAATCGGGAGGGGCTGATCCGATTTCGACTGGAAATACGAAAATCTAAACGTCGCTCAAAGAGAACGGTATAACCAAAAAAGAACAAAAACACTAAAATCGGGACGACATTTCTATATAGTCGACAATCGCAAAAGGACGTAATGCGACATCGCAATTAATTCACACTTGAACATAACAGATAAAAAGTTTGAGAACGGGAGATCTCGTATCAACAGTTTCACAAATCAAAACCCTAAATAGGCAATCTTTAATTATTTTAGTTGACGCCACTAAATCGATACGTTAAATTTTCGGTAAGTTAAACGATAAATCGGTACGTTAAATATCATTACGTTAAACAAAAATCGTTACATTAATTTTCGGGACGTTAAATACTAAATCGATACGTTAAAAATCGGTACGTTAAACGCTAAATCGTTACACTAAATTTCGAGACGGTAAACGCTAAATCGATACGTTAAATTTCGAGACGGTAATTGCTAAAGCGTTACAGAAAATTTTTATTTACATTAGATCGCAATTCGGGAAGGTAAAATTGTTAGTTGTGGACGTAACATTGTCATTTAAAATCGTAGCGATGGCAATATAAACGCAACTCTATTGAACTCAACAGTCACTTGGCGAAACGATAAATTACGTAATAATCCGTAATTATTCTTTGAAACAATCCTTCCTACACTAATCAGCTAGCGAAGTGCCTAACAAATCCACTGCAGTAACGAGCCAAGAGTCCAGGGAAGCATCGGTTTATAATAGCGACTTTTGATTAGACTGGGTAGGGTTTTATTTTCACTGTACAGTAAAAACTGTTTGTTATACGACAACCTGTCAATCCCTAACGCACATCCAGAAAAATTCACTACACTCCATGAATATTAATTCATCGTTATTATTCAGAGTTCGCCAAATTAATAATGCTTATTATTTACAAATAAAAGTATAGCGATTTTATTAATTATTTCCATTAAAACAGAGTTGTACGATGGTTGTACGTGTTAGTTTTAATGAAAATAATTAATAAAATCGCTATACTTTTATTTGTAAATAATAAGCATTATTAATTGTTCTCCAATGTATTTTCATTATTAAAAAAAAATAATTAATTATGAGCTCTCGGGATTCGAATCTGGGCTTGGCGTGAAGGTAACTAATGCTGGTCAACGCGCTAGCCGACTAAGCTATTTGCGGCGTTGAGCACTTGTCCATTAAACTGGTATACAAAGCAAAGATTGTGATTTATTTTTAAAAAATGTGGTTTTATTAATTTTTAAAGACACTGAAATAAAAATAAGTCTACAACATCATTACTGGGGACATTTGGAACCAGATCGTAAAATAAAAATAACAAAAACAGTTGACGGGGAGCAAATATTAACAAATTATCGTAACACCATGTTAAAATGCTATGTCTCAGTTACGGTGGGACACACTGTATATAGCGAACGAGCGAAGCGAGTGAGTAATGTAATTATAATATTCAAGCGAACGAGCGAAGCGAGTGAGTAGTGTATTCATAATAGTCAAGAGAACGAGCGAAGCGAGTGAGTAGTAAGTATATTGCACCCGGGCTTTCTTAGCACCCGGGCGAAGCCGGACGCGGCCGCTAGTATATAAATATTATTCCAATCAATTTGGTGATCGTTGTCTATTATATGTTTAGTTATGACAGTGTGCTGTTCAAAAGATTTTTTGATGTTATCTTTGTGTTCTTTGAGTCTAATAGCTAAAGATCTTTTTGTTTGACCAATATAACATTTTTGACAATTTAAAGAATCAATTTTATAATATTAATTTATGCAACTAGTGGCATATTTATGACAGTCGCGATTTTGCGATACGAGCCTAAGGTTATGTTGCATTTATTCCAGAACGAGTGTGTATAAATGCAACATAACCTTAAGAGAGTATTGTAAAATTGCGACTGTCAGATCCGTCACTTTTGCCACGCGTTACATACAATATTTTTTGCAACAACTGCTTCAAAAGTTCAATTTTAAGCAAATAAAACACAATTTGGATAAATTTTTATTAATGACATTATATTGGAGTTTCATGCTTTCACGGCCGGTAGACATCTTGGTAGCAAATGTTTCCAGGATAAGTAGCCGTGGTCCAATGGATTTTACTCCGTACGTTTCGCCCAAAGCTCCGTTGGGCATCTTCAGCGGCGATTGGCAATGGAAGATCACATCGTATTGCCAATCGCCGCTGAAGATGCCCAACGGAGCTTTGGGCGAAACGTACGGAGTAAAATCCATTGGACCACGGCTACTTAGCCCGGAAACATTTGCTACCAAAATGACATTATAGCAAAGTAATCTATAAAGTACTTTATAACGCACGTGTGTTATAAAGTAAAACAAAACAGTATTACTTAGACCGGAGTGCGTTAAAATTTACTTTATATAACACATGCACGCTTTTAGTGTTTTTTTATAACTGTTTTGCGAACCTTAAATAGCCGTTTATTAACTAGTGACCATTATGTAACGTTTTTCAGTACTACAATGGTTCATTATGTAACTAATTACATAATGATCCATTATGCAACGCTTTTCAGTGCTATAATGAAAAAACAGTTGCATAATGAACCATTATGTAACTAGTTACATAATGAACTATTATGTAACTGTTTTTTTAATTCAATTAAATTCTAAAACCATGCATGTGTTATATAAAGTATAGTGTGCAACGCGTGTGCTAATTCTTTATGCGTCAGGCGCGATGTTTTCAGCACTCGTATGCGGCTTGTGATTCACACTCGCTAAGGCTCGTGTGCGCTGGCCTATTATTCGTGCTAAAATCATCAGCACTCGTATTCGGCTCGCGATGCACACTCGCCAAGGGTCGTGTGTGCTCGCCTACTACTTGTGCTGAAAATATCGCGCCTGACGTATAAAGATGTATTTAGCACACTAGTTACACAATGTGACAATATACTATTAAACACTACCGTTCGAACGCATCAGAAGCTTCCATAAAGAATCACTTTTAAAACGGTACACAGCCATCTAAAATTGTACTTTTGATGCAAGTGTTGCAAAATAGTTATTTTCGATAAGTGTGCGTAAAGTGAGGTAGGCTTAAATTGAAGCACGAGCTAAGGGACTGACGCATACACAACCTCACGAGCCGTTAGGCGAGTGGGGGTAAGCGCACGAGATCTCGTTGTGTATGCGTCAGTCCCTTTAGCGAGTGCCTCAATTTAAGCCTACTAGATATGTGACTTATGGCGGACGTATCGAACATAATTTTTTATAACGACTGCTTCTAAAGTTTAATAGAGAGAAAAAAAAAATTATGAAAACGGAAAATTCGCTCTTCGTGTCCTTAAAACTTTACAATTACAGACTAAGTTACGATTTAGTTTATTTTTATTAAAGTTATTAACTTCTGTATAAATCATTAAAAATATGACTCTCTCATGATGTGAACTTTGTAGGGTGCGTTACTATATATAGTAACACATCGATCGATAGCCAGTAGAGTGCTTGTATTGTACAAAGTGCGGAAATTTCGAATTTACAAGATGTAGAGATTGTACTTTCACGCACGCTTTGGACTTTTACGCACGGTGACGGTACTTTTGCGCATGTTTTGGACTTTCATGCACGGTGACTGTACTTTTACGCTAGCTTACTAAAATACTCCTCTTTACGCCCGGCTCACAGTGCTCGAAAATTGAACTTTAGAATCAGGAGTTATAAAAATAACATTATGTTGTTGTATATTTTTTAAAGAATCTTTACCTTTTTAGGCGCGATCTTAGCGAAGCTAGAAGCGCCTATATACACTCGCTTTGTCTGTACGTCTGTTAATCAATCTGTCAATCTGTAACGGATTTTTTGTATCTGTCGTACAGCCCAAACGGCTTAACCGATTTTAAAAAACTTTTTTTTGTTCGATTCCTCTCGGGGTCTATTTGATCCTAACGTCGCCCGATTTTTGAATTTTAGCCCCAGAGGGGAGAAAATTAGAAAAAACGGTGTTTTTTTGCTTATAGTTCACTCAATTCAAGTCAGATCGACTGTCTTAAACGAAAGAGGAGAAAATTCTAGATACATTTTATGTATAATATTGTGTCAACACAGTTTTTTTATACAGATTTATATGAAAAAACAAATATACCGTGCGAGTTTTTTCAAAGCGTACATAGACTGTTTCACAATTTAAAATCGTGGTATAGACATTCTTGGTATCTATCTGGTGTGCCTGCAGAACTGCACACTAAATAACGCAGAGACTTGCCGACAACTATTTCCACCGGAACACAAATTGTACATAAGAACCTTTTCTTCCACGGTGTACATTTTTTATAGAAAAAATATTAAATTAATCTCTAAACTTATAAAATTTATTATCACAACTCAATAATAATAAATTGTAAATAAAAACATTCGTTTCCATAGTTTTTAACAATATCTGTACCACGATTTCAAATTGTGAAACAGCCTATGTACGTTTTGAAAAAACTCGCACGGTATAAATGCGTTTTTATCTAATAAATCGCGAACTTGTTTCGGTTGTCCTTGTCTGTTGCACAGTGTGATATGGAAATTGGAAGATAGCGTATGCTCTGTCTTATATTGCGATATTCTAATAACGTATTTCAATTTTTTGACTGCTGATGTTTGATATTTACGATTAAAAACCATGGCCTACTGAGTTAAAATGACTTGTAACTACTTATTGACGTCGGTCGGATGGCGGGACCTAGAGATCGGACCAAAGTTTCTCGACGTTCATAGCTTCCTGAACAATTTGGCTTTCTCTGTCTGTATGTCCCTTTGTACGCTTATAACTCGAGAACCACTGATCCGATTTACATGATTTTTTTTGCGACTTCGAGTTTTAAAATATTCTGGCATCACGCAAAAACAACCGAACTGATTCTCAAAAAAAGTATGTTCTGGCATCACGCAAAAGCAACCAGACTGAGTTTTAAACAAAAACGTATGTTCAGACTTCACGCAAAAGCAAGTAGGTAGTAGATGCTTTGTTTTTTGAAGCTATGTTTCAGGTAAGGCCCATAAAAAGTGAAACGTCACGTCACGAAAAAGTGTAACGTCACTTTTGTAAAAATTACCCGATCCTTTTGAAAATTAATAATTGAAAGTTTTATAGGACTCAAAAAAATAAAATGACGTCAGATTTCAAAATGGCAGCCATTTGTACTCTTTTGTAAAAATTATCCGATTCTTTTTAAAATTGATATTTGAGAGTTTCATTGGACACAAAAAAATAAAATAACATCAGATTTCAAAATGGCGGCCATATGCACTTTTTTGTAAAAATTATCCGATCCTTTTGAAAATAGATATTTGAGAGTTTCATAAGACACAAAAAAATAAAATGACGTCAGATTTCAAAATGGCGGCCCTATGTACATTTTTAAAAAATTATCCCATCCTTTTGAAAATTGATAGTTGACAGTTTCATAAGACACAAAAAAATAAAATGACGTCACATTTTAAAATGGCGGCCATATTATGTACTTCTTTATAAAAATTATCCGATCCTTTTGAAAATTGATATTTGAGAGTTTCATAGGACACAAAAAAATAAAATGACGTCAGATTTCAAAATGGCGGCCCTATGTACATTTTAAAAAAAATATCCCATCCTTTTGAAAATTGATAGTTGACAGTTTCATTAGACACAAAAAAATAAAATGACGTCACATTTCAAAATGGCGGCCATATGTACTTCTTTATAAAAATTATCCGATCCTTTTGAAAATTTATATTTGAGAGTTTCGTAAGACACAAAAAAATAAAATGACGTCAGATTTCAAAATGGCGGCCATATGTACTCTTTTTTAAAAATTATCCGATTCTTTTGAAAATTGATATTTGAGAGTTCAAATGGACACAAAAAAATAAAATAACGTCAGATTTCAAAATGGCGGCCATATGTACTTTTCGTAAAAATTATCCGATTTTTTTGAAAATTGATAGTTGACAGTTTCATAGGACGCAAAAAAATAAAATGGCGTCATATTTCAAAATGGCGGCCATATAAACTTTTTTGTAAAAATTAGCCCATTCTTTTGAAAATTGATATTTGACAATTTCAAAGGACACAAAAAAATAAAATTACGTCAGATTTAAAAATGGCGGCCATAATATATACTTTTTTGTAATAACTATCCGTTTCTTTTGAAAATTGATATTTGAGTTTCATAGGACACAAAAAAATAAAATAACGTCAGTTTTCAAAATGGCGGCCATGTGTACGTTTTGTGAAAATTACCAGATTTTTTTGAAAATTGATAATTGACAGTTTCATAGGACACAAAAAGATAAAATGGCGTCATATTTCAAAATGGCGGCCATAAGTACTTTTTTGTAAAAATTATCTGATCCTTTTGAAAATTAATATTTGAGAGTTTCATAGGACACAAGAAAATAAAATGGCGTTATATTTCTAAATGGCGGCCATATGAACTTTTTTGTAAAAAGTATGCGATCATTTTGAAAATTGGATATTTGAGAGTTTCATAGGACACAAGAAAATAAAATGGCGTTATATTTCTAAATGGCGGCCATATGAACTTTTTTGTAAAAAGTATGCGATCATTTTGAAAATTGGATATTTGAGAGTTTCATAGGATACACAAAAATAAAATGGCGTCTGATTTCAAAATGGTGACTATATGTACTTTTGTAAAAATTATCCGATCTTTTGAAAATTGATATTTGAGTTTTATAAGACACAAAAAATAAAATTGCGTCAGATTTCAAAATGGCGGTCAATTAATAACTTTTCAATTGTATTGTTTATAGCTTATATTATATCCTGCAATTTTTCTTAATTTTATTGTTTATAGCATTGATAAATTCGGTTTTATATACCTAGTTACAATGCGTAAGAAGCATAGCTTCTGTCGGGTGTCCCATGACACCTCATGACTTTTTTATTTAGCAGGTTCCGAGTTACTCATAATAATCAACCGTTTCTTTGGAAAATTGTTTAAAAAATTCACTGTACTATTTTTTCTATGTAATCCAATACATATTTACATTAGGTCTTATGGCTCTTAGCCTACTACAAAATTGTAATTCTTCTCAATGTTATTTTATCTATGTTCGGTAAAATCGCGTTTACACACAGTACCTATATGAATGTCGCGCCTTGTAGACCAGAGCTGAAGCCTTTGAAAATGGTAAAAAGTAAAAAAAAATAATAGTAGGATGAAACCCATTGGAAAAGGAAGAGAATATAACAAAAATGAAATGAAAAATAATTTAGGGGCGATCTGAGGTCGGGAAGTGATAGGGGGTGAGTTTTTAAGGGTAAAAACGGTTTATCTCGATTTCCGGCAAAACTACAAGTCCTATGGAAAAAAGTTTAATGGCAAAGCTGTAAGTAATAAAAAGATCTACAACTTTTGTATCACACTTTTTTGACATAACCTCAAAATTTATGTGAAAAATTCAAATAACCAAGTTTTTAGTTTTTTATTTTTATCTTTTACAAAAAAAATTTTTTTTTCACGAAATTTGGTGAAAACTTACCTTTTTATGTCCCAAACACACTGTAATTTTTTTGATTTAAAATATTTATTTTTTCACCTTATTTTGACTTAATATCCAAAAAACACCCTAACTTTCAATCGAAAATGCTCACGTCAAAATATCTGCTTTTTTAAAAAAGTCGGTGGACTTTTTGTTCGTTGAAATCTCTACTTTATGATGGTGTAAAAAAATATACATTACTACGGTAAATATTCTCAGAAAATGCAAAGAAACGAAAAAAACTCGAATCCAAAAATTTTTTTTTAATCATTATGCACAATTTTGAGCTATTTATTAAAATTTACACTTTAATTACTCGTTTCTTTGCATTTTCTGAGAACATTTACCGTAGTAATGTATATTTTTTTTACACCATCATAAAGTAGAGATTTCAACGAACAAAAAGCCTACCGACTTTTTAAAAAAAGCAGATATTTTGACGTGAGAATTTTCGATTGAAAATTAGGGTGCTTTTTCGATATTAAGTCAAAATAAGGTGAAAAAATAAATATTTTAAATCAAAAAAATTACAGTGTGTTTAGGACATAAAAAGGTAAGTTTGACCAAATTTCGTGAAAAAAAATTTTTTTTTGTAAAAGATAAAAATAAAAAACCAAAAACTTGGTTATTTGAATTTTTCACATAAATTTTCAGGTTATGTCAAAAAAGTGTGATACAAAAGTTGTAGATCTTTTTATTACCTACAACTTTGCTATTAAACTTTTTTCCATAGGACTTGTAGTTTTGCCGGAAATCGAGATAAACCGTTTTTTACCCTTAAAAACTCACCCCTACCACTTCCCGACGTCAGATCGCCCGTAAATTATTTTTCTTTTCATTTTTGTTATATTCTCTTCCTTTTCCAATGGGTTTCATCCTACTATTATTTTTTTTGGTTTCAAAAATCATCGACCCTGGTCTATTGTTATTCTTGAATTACTTGTATGCTCCAAATTTTTTTATTAATAAAAAGAAAAAACTACTTGCTTTAATTTCTACTAAAAATTATGTAGGTAACTAAAAATTATTTTTGCCAAATAAACAATTTGATGAAACTAGTTTTAACTGAAATGTTGAGTTAAAATCCGAAATCATAAATAATTTAAAAATGCTTCGAGTTCAAAAGCGTATTGTAATTTGTAACATCGCGTTTTTACTAGTTAAAAATAGTATCCACAAATGCTCGTGACGACTTTGAGTTTTGTCTAGTTAAAACTAGTTTTTACTACATTTTTACGGTAACATATTATCGTATATACAAATATTGTCTGTAAGTTAATAAAGAGTTTACTAAACTCTTTATTAACTTACAGACAATATTTGTACAGACAATATTATTATATAGTATTTGCTGAAGATGAGAGCATAGCTTTTGAAATGTACATTCATTAATAAAATTATTGTGGTTAGACGTGACTAAACTCAGTTTAGTCACGTCTAACCACAATAATTTTATAAATGAATGTACATTTCAAGAGCTATGCTCCCATCTTCAGCAAATACTATATAATATATATATATATACATATGTCTGTAAGTTGTTAGAATATCATGTGAACATAAATAGTATTGTGAATAAAATATAATATGTACAAACTCACTATCTACACAAAGTAAGTCCTAGTGTGAGCAGCTGTCGATGGTGCAGAAGGTATTATTGATAGTGACCTTGTGAGCGTGTCCGGAATGGTTGAATATACGTGCTGAGGTTGAGGCAAAGCCATGTAACCGTGTTCAGCACATTCGTAATGTTGACTACTCGCAGCCGAGCTACCCTCGGCCTCGTCACCGGATACGTATGTCGACTGTGTCGGGGTTGGTGTTGCGACTCCATGGTGTACCGTCACTGGTACCGATGGGGGAATAGAAGCTATATTAAAACGATACCAAGCGTCCAGAGCGGTTGGCGCCGCCGTGTATCTAGCACCGTGGACCGGTTTACAGTGCACGTCTGAACCTGCTTGTAGTTTCCGGGGTTGAATTTCAACGTCCGGCATTGCATAGCGCAACTTTTCCCAAAACCGTCGGTCGTCCCATGCGAGTGGCGTCGCAGTGTGAAGAAGTGTTCTCAATTCGGAATCGGGACTTGATGGCAACGTGCCATCGAGTAATATGCACAGCATCTTGTATCGGCGGCAATCGCTACGTAAGCCGGCAAGTAGAGCTGCTCGCAGCTCCGATCTGGACCATTCGAATGCCAAGAATGCTGGCGATATGACCAGTATCACACGTCTGCTGGCATCCGAAGCGCCCAAAACGCTGTCGGTTAAGTAGGACGCGCCTGGCACCAAATGAAGGTCTCGATGGTGCAGGCACAAAGCGTAACCGGTCTGTTCTAATTCTGGCGCCAAAACTCTCGACACAATCTCGTCATCCTTCATGCTGTAGACGACATACCCGTCGTACAAACGATCACGATCGGCGTCCTTATCGATCACGCTAGCGTGATAACCGAATATACGTATTCCGTATTTGGAATGCACCCACAGTCGCACGTCTTGTCTGAACACATACGCGACAGCGAGAAATAAACAGATTATAATTATAGCGACCAGCGTAGCCGCAAATAATGGCACATAAGCGTTCATTAATGACTTGTCTGTTATTATTTCACGCTGAATGACCGATGTTGCGACCGCATTGTCTGGATATTCGTCGCAACGTTTTAACACATCTGCAATTGTTTCGGTTGTAGAATATGAACAAAACATTTTCGTAGGATCACTAGAATTTTCATGAAGCCATTCCATTAGTTTTATAGCTGACTGACACTCACATGACCAAAGATTCCCATTTAAAGATACTTGGGCCTTTGTGTCAGGTAACTTTTGCCAGGGCGAAAAGTTCATTATTTTATTATTGTCAAGTTTCAATACTTTGAGTTTACGCATATTCTTAAAGGTGGAATTTCCAACTTGTTCTATGTCATTGTATTCTAAATACAATTCATTAAGATTTTCTAATTGATCGAATTCAAAACCGCGCAATTCATTCAACTGATTGTGTTCCATATGCAACACTCGCAATGATCTGACGCCATTAAAAGTTCTGTTATGTATATTTCTTATATTGCTGTTATTTAAATACAATATTTGCAATTTTTTCTTTCCAATAAACACGTGACTTCCAAGCTCGCCTAAATCATTTCCGTCCAGATAGATCTCAGTTGCGTCCATTGGAATTCTTTCAGGAACAGACTTATATCCTGCATTACTACACTCCACTACATTCGATGTCCACGATAAGTCATAGTAGCACGTACAATTATTAGGGCAAGTCATTTTACAATCACAGGCATCGAAATCACAACAGTGGCATGTAGCGAAACAGTGACTTTTGTATGGACATAAAAAATCCGACGATTTAATTTCGAGAAGCGGTTGGGCCGATGCGCCTCTGGAATGCGCGACGGTGCAAGTAACCGCGTCCAAATCTTGTACACGAGGATATTGTCGAAGACGGCTAAGTTGATTGACACGCTGCAACCATTCCATGTTACAATCGCAATGAAACGGATTTCCACCGACATAAAATTGCGGCAAATCTCTATTATCTGGCACCGGATTTAAATTTAATGCAGCTAACTTTAAATTTCGCAATTTGTTTCCGTATAGCACCACTTTTTGTAAATATTTTTTATTTAAAAATGTGCCTGATTTCACATTTGTTATTTTATTATTGTTTAAGAATATAATTTCAATACTGTCTGGTATAGATGTCCCGTCTATTTGAGATAAATTATTATAACTTGCATCCAACATTTTCAACTTTAAATTATTAACTTCATAATAGTTTCGTAGCAAAGAAATTTCATTGTCACGCATGTCTAACCACTGTAAGTTTTTAGGAAGATAACTGAAATCAAACCACAGAATGTTATTATCGGATACATTCAGCCATACTAAACTGTGAAGGTTTGTAAACACGCCACTAATATCAGTCAACAGATTTCCATCCAAACGAATAGCTTTCAGTATTGGATTTCCGGCAAATGCACTCTGTTCAACGTGCAAAACTTTATTCGACGCCATATTCAATACTTCTAACGAACGCAAACTAGAAAAAGTATCGCGTGATATATTAACGATGTAATTATCAACCAAACGCAGCCCGTAAAGTTTGTCCAGGCCTTCAAATGATGAATTATCAACATGAGTAATGTCATTCTTGCCAAGATCTAAAGTTTTCAGAGAGCGTAGTTTGCGAACAGCCTCTGGCACGGTCCCTAGATGATTGCCGTTTAATACAAGTTCATGGATGTCGGTGAAGTTCTCGAAAGCTCGTGGATGGATTGATTCAATTCGGTTTGAATCAAGAAATAACATACGCACTACATAAAGACCCGTAAAATGTTCAACATCAATTCTTCGCAAATGATTGTGCGTCAGTGTGAGTGCATGCAAGTTTTTAAGTTCCACAAACGCACCTTCAGCTATGAAATCAATTTCATTGTGTTCCATATTCAATATTTGCAAACTATATAAATCACGAAAAACGGCGGTGTCGATTCTAGTTAGCGAGTTGTGAGCTAGACTTAAAACTATGAGTCGCACAAGACCGGTAAACGTATCCCTGTTCACCCACTGACTCGTCAATTCATTTTGTGATAAATCTAACACTTCCAGACGATCCAAACCTTCGAAAATCCCAGGTGCAAGTACACTTAAAGAATTATTCTGAAGATATATTTCACGCATTTCGCGTGAATATTGAAACATTTCAGGCGGAAGCGTTATTAACGAATTGCTAGACATATTTAGAGTGCGAAGTTCTGTTAAACCCCTGAAAGCACGATCCTCTACTGTTGAAATCAGGTTGTTTTGAATATGTAAGTTTTGAAGCGATTTAAGTCCGGACAGTCCTCCATCTGGGAGGACGATGATATCGTTATGTGATAAATCAACGTCCTCAACAGCTGCGTTACATCCTGCTGGTGTTTCTGTAAAACCAAGCGAATGGACCTCCTGCAATCGATTTTGAGTTAAATTCAATGAGATCAGACCGAAAAGTGGACAAAACAGTTGGGATGGTATACTCCATATGTTGTTATCAGCCAAGTCTAGTGTACGCAGTTCTGACAAGCCTCTAAAACTGTCTGGATGAAATTCCAGACTCATTGCTGACCAATCGGAATTGTGCGAGCGTAACGACAGTCCCTTTAAGTCGCGCAGAGATGAGAGTACCGATTCTGGTAGATGTTTAATTTTACAATATTCTATTGAGAAGTCACGTAGGTGGCGTAATGACGCCAGAAATCCTGCATTATATCTGTTCGACTCTAAGGAACTTTCAAAGAAGAGCACATCGCTGCAGACGAGCCGAAGAGCTGTTATTCGATCAACTTGTTGTGAAGTAAGGTTTGCAAGTAACGTATCAACACCTCCGATAGTTCGCAGACGGCACGATAACACCACTTGTTCTAAATCAATCGAATTCGTTGTTGATGGTTCTATTGTCCAATCACATCCCCGTGGTGAATCGTTACCAGGGCTAATTAACGAGCGTCCATTTATATTATTGATTATAAGTATAATTAACACAGTTAAACACCACATTGTTATTACTAGTAACTATATTTTTAAATCACAGATATGTTAAACCTTCAAACAGCACAGATTTAATAAACGAAGTATCAGCTTTTTGGTTGTTTAAACATGGACATTTTAATTTTATTTAAAATACCATTAAACATTACTAGTAACATGTAACATTCTATACAAATAAATTACTTTTGTAACATTGAATTTAGAGCAGGTACGTGGACAAAAAAGTAAAGTTCGCGGACACTTCGTAACAACCACTCTATAACACGTTTCAGACACAACTGCCTCAGTACACGTTCAATTCAATCTGAAACGTTGGCTAGCTTATATTATATTTTGTTATTCAAACAGCTGCGCGAAGGACGGCCTCCAATGCTCCGCCCTGTAAACCTCAACTCCCCTTGTTGTTTGTATTAGGCGTACGTAAACACCTACTTATAAATTCACTGACGCAAACCTATGTAGCGTGCAGACAACTGTAAAAGCCGGTTACCATCTACGTCCAATATTTTTGCTATTATCCGCGTAAAGTCGCTACCAACTTGGACAAGAAAATTAAAAATTAGTAGCATCAAACATATTATTAAGCATTTTCTCTAAAGTTTACTAATAGTAATTAGTAATATTACCTTTATTTAGGTACAGACACAGCCAAAGTCTGTATTTCTATTAGAATTTCTTATTTAATTGTTACACGATTTCTCAAGGCGCTTTTTTATTTAAATTTTGATTTTAAATGATCTACAGTTCACTAACTGTCATTTCAAAATTTCATTTTTGTTTTCCTGTCATTTTTTCTTGAATAGATATAGCCCGGTCAATAAAGGTTTTATGTCGCAAATAATTCTCATAGAGCTGGATTTTTCACGGATGGTAGAACACCTTTAAACATGTATTTTTACTAAAGTTCCCGGTTATACCCCATGTGCTTCTCCCACCACCCCCTTTTGAATAATTTTGCAAACCTCTCGGAAGCCTGTTTCAAAATATCTCAGAAACGGTTGACTTAAGCGATTCTTTCATTATGTAATGTTTTAAATAGGATTACATGTCCTACCATTTTCATTTCTACAAATTTTCTGTGGTGCAAATAGTAAGCGCTTTTTATTGCCTTGGAAACCAATTGTTAAAACGTAATGTCGTTTTCAATAACTTTATTTATTGTGTGTTCTTCATCGAATTCTAAATTGAAAATACACATGTTCGGAAAGCGTGATTTTTGTTCCATATCGATATTTTAAGAAATTTAGAAGCTATAGCCAGTCAAAGTTAAAGTCATCATTGAGCCTTACATTTTTTTAGACACGCGTTACGAGTACCTCCCATATCGAATAAAAAAAGTGTTTCTTAGTGTAAATCGCCTAGAAATATTTTTTTAAATTTTTAGAATTTTTAAAATGATTTTTTTTAATTTTTAAAATTTTTGAAATTTTTAAAATTTTAAAAAATTTTAAAATTTTAAAAATTTTTCAAATGATTTTTTAAAATTTTAAAAATATTTTCTAAGTTTTATAAATAAATTCATATATTAATACGAAACTTTTTCAATGCAAAATTACATTTCAAACGAAAAATCATTTTTTACCGAATTTGAACGTAATTTGAACTTTGAAATAAGATTTCATTACTGAAACACATTTAACGATTCCAAAATGCTTCAAAGTTTATTTTTTTACTGTAAATCAATTGGAAATCGCGAAATAAAGCCAATTATTAAAAAACAGAAATTTTACAAGTCAAATTTTTTTTAAAATTTTTAAAATCTTTAAAATCTTTTAAATTTGCAAAACTTTTCAAATTTTAAAATGATTTTTTAATTTTATAAAATCTTTAAATTTTTTAAATTTTTAAAATGATTTTTTAAAAATTTAAAATTTTTTTTCCAAGTTTTAAAAATTCATATATCAATACGAGATTTTTGCAATGCAAAATTACATGTAAAGCGTAAAAATCATTTTTAACCGAATTTTTACGTAATTTTCAGTGAATAACTTTGAAATAAGATTTCATTACTGAAACACATTTAACATGCTTCAAAGTTATTAGTGTATTTGCCATATGGCACATACACTATTGGCGTCGGTCGGATGGTGGGACCTAGGGGTCGGACCAAAATTTCTCGACGTTTCATAGCCTCCTGAACATTTTGCCACCATTTTTGGAAATGTCTATTTATATATGTATATTGTATATATATTTATATATTTATATACAGGGTGTCCTCAAAGACACTAAACACACGCTTACCACATGTTCCTGAGACCAAAATAAGCCGATTTAAGCAAACTTACCTTCTTACAAAATTGCTTAGTTTGGGCGCTATACGGCCTTGAAGTTACAATTTTGAAATCGTTTTTTTGTTATAAATTTAAAACGGCTTGTGCGATTTTGCTAAAATTTGGCACGTTGACATAGTTTTATGGAACAAAAAAACTCATATCAAAGTTATGAATAATATTAATCCATAGGCGTAGAACTGCGGTTTTTTAATATTTGAACGTTTCAAATTTCTACGCCAATGGAAGAAAATGGATTTAAGTATAAAATTTAGATTCAGTAACTTATTTGCTACAAAAAAGCTACTCTTAATAAAACTCGATTACTCTAATGGTTTTTGAAAAATTTGTATTTTAATAATTCGCAGTAATTTTTACAAAATGAAGTAAAGCTACTAAAACATGAATAGAAATAAATAAATATGTCATAAAAAGTGGTCAAAGTGTCCACCATTTTTACGCATACAAAGATTTATACGACGAAGAAAATTAATTTACTCTGTGCACAACTTCTTCATTATCTCCAGTTTTATTCTTAGAAAAACGCATGGCCATCTTATTTGTTTATTGATCAACTTATTATTATCAACGTATTATTATCGATTACCTTATTATTAAAATACAAATTTCTCAAAAACTATGAGAGTAATCGAGTCTTATTAAGAGTAGCTTTTTTGTAGCAAATAAGTTACTGAATCTAAATTTTATACTTAAACCCCTTTTCTTCTATTGGCGTAGAAATTTGAAACGTTCAAATATTAAAAAAACCCGATTTCTACGCCTATGGATTAATATTAATCATAATTTTAACATGGGTTTTTTTGTTCCATAAAACTATGACAACGTGCCAAATTTTAGCAAAATCGCACAAGCCGTTTTAAATTTATAACAAAAAAACGATTTCAAAATTGTAACTTCAGGGCCGTATAGCGCCCAAACTAAGCAATTTTGTAAGAAGGTAAATTTGCTTAAATCGGCTTACTTTGGTCTCAGGAACATGTGGTAGGCGTGTGTTTAGTGTCTTTGAGGACACCCTGTGTATATATATACAGGGTCTTCAAAGTTAAGTCGGCACTATTGCTAACTTCGTTATTTTTGGATCTACAAAGTCGGTTAAATTAGCAAACTAGAAGTATTTTTTCCGGTGAATAAAACGATGAAAACAGAAAAACAATTGAATATCGCGTTTCCGAGTTTTATCAAAAATTTCTGTTTTTTTAAATGATATACCCGGTATACAATATTCACAATCGATAGACAGTTGAATTCTGAACAAAAAGTGTCCCATAGTCTTCTATCCTTATGTCAAAAATGACTATGTTAATAATGATTTTTCAAATTCAAATTAAAGGTAGCTGTGTTAGTGGCAGCTTTGGCTCACCATAAAATAGAAAGTGACAAGAATATCCATGAGGTGAAAAATATCGTTTATTTCAAATTATTCTATAACTTGGAAGAAAACAAAATTCAAATAAGATGCTCAAAAACATCACCCTCTTGGTCCAAGCATTTTGTAGCCCGCTTGCAACACTCCTAGTGACTCTGACAATCATAACTCGAAAACGCGATGCTCAATTGTTTTTCTGTTTTCATCGTTTTATTCAGCGGAAAAAATACTTCTAGTTTGCTAATTTAACCGATTTTGTAGATCCAAAAATAACGAAGTTAGCAATAGTGCCGACTTAACTTTGAAGACCCTGTATATATACAGGGTGAGTTCGACCACCCGTATCAGTCGTTTTTTTCGAAAACGGTTAGTCGTAGAGAGTTGCGTCAAAAATTTGTGTCATAAAAGCCCTAATAAAGAATCGAATGGTAATAAATTTTTTTTCCGGTAAGGTCAGCTTCCCTATTACTTTGCTCCAGAATGTCCAGAACTCCGGAATTATAAATGTAACGATAGGTCGAAAGTGGTTGAAAGTTGTTGAAAAGATCTTTAAAAAATAAGCAAGTTTTGTAGGAAAATTTTTTTTATTACTGCCACCCCTGTAAATTTCTATAAGTATAAATATAAATTATTATATGTTCAAAACTCCAGAATTTTAGAAAGCACGATAGGTTGAAAGTGGTGCTGTTGAAAAGCTCTTTAAAAAATAGGCAAGTTTTGTAGGAAAAATTATTTAATTACTGCCACCCCTGTTAAGTAACAATCGTTTGAAATTATTAAATCAAAATTTCATAATAACGATCGAAGTCGGCATTAAAAATCTAGCAACCTTAGACATTGTCACAAGTGTTCAAACTGTCTTCCGTTTACTCTTTAATACATACTACTGAGCTCTTCTGGTTATACTGTGAGTGTACTTCTTCAGTGTTTAATGATCGATATATAGGTAACTAGATTTTAAATGCGGACTTTTAAAAAGTTCGTTATTATGACATTTTAATATAGTAATTTCAAACAAATATTACTTAACAGGGGTGGCAGTAATAAAAAAAATTTTCCTACAAAACTTGCTTATTTTTTAAAGATCTTTTCAACAATACCACTTTCGACCTATCGTTACATTTATAATTCCGGAGTTCTAGACATTCTGGAGCAAACTAATAGGGAAGCCGACCTTCCCGAAAAAAAAATTGTCACCATTCGATTCTTTATTAGGGCTTTTATAATACAAATTTTTGACACAACTCTCTACGACTAACCGTTTTCGAAAAAAACGACTGATACGGGTGGTGGAACTCACCCTGTATACAATGTATATATATGTGCGGGAGATAACTTTCGAAAGAGTTAATTGATTTTGACGAAATTTAGTAGGCCCGTTGAAACCCATCACCGCACGAAGCCTATTTAAAATGGGCCCAATCGGACCATTTTAAGGGTGGTTTTTAGGGGTTGAAAAGTGTTTTTGGGCCCAAAAATGTCGAAAAAATTCTCAGAATCGTTTCAAAAATGAAATTTAACCCTTTAGTAACGATTAAAATGTACTGCTAAAATTTTGATAAAATCGGCCCGACAGGACCGGACTTACAAATTTTATGAAAACACTAGTTTGCGGATAGTGCTTTACTTACTGAAGGGTGTATTTAATTTGGTACCGAGGTTGCATTGATAAAAATATTGAAATTAAGAAAAAAAATATTATTTTAAGGGATGTATTAAGGGGTTAAATTTTTTATTTTGTTCAAAAACAAACTTAAGTTCACATAATAAAGCCACAATGCCAGTATTAGCAAATACACTATATTGTTGACAGGGTTTTGGCACTGCGACCCGAGTTTTTTTTAAAATTTAAATCGATTTTAAATCGGAAAATAAAGCCAATTTGACTAAGAAACAGAAATTTTACCAGTCAAAATTTTTTTTAAATTTTTAAAATGATTTTTTAAAATTTTTTAAACGTAATTTGCAGTAAAGAACTTTGAAATAAGATTTCATTTCTGAAACACACTTAACGATGCAAAAATGCTACAGTTGATTTTTTTAGTGTAGATCGACTGAAAATCGCGAAATATAGCCAATTTACTTAAAAAAAAGTAATTTTGCAAGTAAAATTTTTTTTTAATTTTGAAATGATTTTTTAAAGTTTTTAAAATTTCTAAATCTTTAAAATCTTTAAATTTTTTAAATATCTAAAATGATTTTTTAAAATTTTTACTATCATTAAAATTTTTAAAATTTTAAAAATTCGTATTACAATACGAGACTTTTTCAGTGCAAAATTACATGTCAAGCGTAAAAATCATTTTTTAATCGAATTTGAACGTAATTTGCAAATAACTTTGAAATAAGATTTCATTTCTGAAACACATTTAGCGATGCCAAAATGCTTTAAAGTAAATTTTTTTAGTGTAAATCGACTGGAAATCGCAAAATAAAGCCAATTTGATTAAGAAACAGTAATTTTGCAGGTCAAAATTTTTTTTAAATTTTAAAAATTATTTTTTAAAATTTTAAAAATTTAAAATTTTTTTAAAAATTTAAAAATATTTAAAATCCTTAAAATTTTTTAAATCTTTGAAATTTTTAAAATAATTTTTTAAAATGTTTAAAAATTTTAAAAATATTTTCAAAGTTTTAATAATTCATATATCAACACGAGACTTTTTTAATGCAAAATTACATGTCAAGCGTAAGAATCATTTTTTAACCAAAATTAAACGTAATTTCCAGTGAACTTTGAAATAAGATTTCGTTTCTGAAACACATTTAACGCCAAAATGCTTCAAAGTTGATTTTTTTAGTGTAAATCGACTGGAAATCGCAAAATATAGCCAATTTTATAATTTTTAAATTTTTAAAATTTTTTTAATTTTTTCTAAGTTGTAAAAATTCATATATCACTACGAGATTTTTTCAATGCAAAATTACATGTCAAAGGTAAAAATCATTTTTTAACCAAAATTAAACGTAATTTGCAGTGAATATCTTTGAAATAAAATTTCATTTCTGAAACACATTTAACGCCAAAATGCTTCAAAGTTGATTTTTTTAGTGTAAATCGACTGGAAATCGCGAAATATAGCCAATTTAATAATTTTTAAATTTTTAAAATGAATTTTATCAATTTTTTAAATTTTTTCTAAGTTGTAAAAATTCATATATCACTACGAGATTTTTTCAATGCAAAATTACATGTCAAAGGTAAAAATCATTTTTTAACCAAAATTAAACGTAATATGCAGTGAATGACTTTGAAATAAGATTTCATTTCTGAAACACATTTAACGCCAAAATGCTTCAAAGTTGATTTTTTTTCTGTAAATCGACTGAAAAACGCGAAATATAGCCAATTTGATAAAAAAAAAAATTTTACAAATCAAAAATTTTTTTAAATTTTTAAAATGTTTTTTTAAAATTTTTATAATCTTTAAAATTTTTAAAATCTTGAAAATTTTTTAAATTTTTAAATTTTTTAAAATAATTTTTAAAAATTTTTAAAATTTAAAATTTTTTTTCTAAGTTTTAAAAATTTGTATATTTATTTTAATTTTTAATTCATAATTCATAAAAACAGTTTTTCCACATTTCATTGTATTTATATTTATATATTTTTATATATATTTTTTAATTTTTGAATATAATATAATTTTTCCTGCCCAACTTGGCAATGCCAGTGATAAATTGCATGTTAAGCGTAAAAAATTTTTTTTTAGTAGAATTTAAACGTAATTGGCAGTGAATAACTTTGAAATAAGATTTGATTACTGAAACACATTTAAAGATGCCAAAATGCTTCAAAGTTGATTTTTTTAGTGAAAATCGACTGAAAATCGCTAATGAAGCCATTTTGATAATTTCAAAAATTTTTAAAATAATTTTTTTAAGTTTTTAAAATTTTTTTCTAAGTTATAAACATTTATATATCAATACGAGATTTTTTCAATGCAAAATTACATGTCAAGCGTAAAAATTATTTTGTAACTGAAATTAAACGTAATTTGCAGTGAATAACTTTGAAATAAACTTTCACTACTGAAACACATTTAACGATGCCAAAATGCTTCAAAGTTGATTTTTTTAGTGAAAATTTACTGGAAATCGCTAATAAAGCCATTTTGATAATTTCAAAAATTTTTAAAATGATTTTTTAAAATTTTAAAAGTTTTTTCTAAGGTATAAACTCATATTACCTATCAATATATACCTATCAATACGAGATTTTTTCAATGCAAAATTACATGTCAAGCGTAAAAATTATTTTGTAACCGAAATTAAACGTAATTTGCAGTGAATAACTTTGAAATAAATTTTCAATCTGAAACACATTTAACGATGCTGAAATGCTTCAAAGTTGATTTTTTTGGTAAGTCGACTGGAAATCACGAAATAAAGCAAATTTGTTATTTTTAAAATTTTTTAAATGATTTTTTAAAGTTTTTAAAATTTTTTCTAAGTTTTGAAATTTCATATATCAATACGAGATTTTTTCAATTCAAAATTACATGTCAAGCGTTAACAGTAGATTGTATGTCTAGATACGTAATGGGGCATATTATGGCGAGTGATGACAGTATGTAAAAACGAACGATTGCGAGTTTTTACAGTCACACGGGCCGTAATACCATTACGTACGAGACATATATGGTATTTTTTGCCATATCCACTACAAAATACTTACTTTTTACGTCATTTTCAAAAAATTCTGACAGTTCATTTGCGTGGCCATCTTTTCTTCTAGTGTGCTGCGAAGTTCGTGCAAGTAAGTAATGATAGGCGCACGCAAGCGTACGTAGGCGTATAGAGCGAATTAACAGAAGTTGCCATGGCAACCGTTATTTTCTGCGATAGTGCAGAAAGCAAACCATTTTCCGCACATCTGCCTGTTAAATGGGTCATTAATGGCCGCTATACATACATCGAAAGTAGCTATTTTGTAGTGGATATGGCAAAAAACCATTTTTTAACCGACATTAATCGTAATTTGCAGTGAATAACTTTGAAATAATATTTCATTTCTGAAACACATTGAACGATGCCCAAAATGCTTCAAAGTTTATTTTTTTAGTGTAAATCGACTGAAAATCGCAAAATGAAGCCAATTTGATATTTTTAAAATTTATAAAATGACTTTTTAAAATTTCTAAAAATTTCTACTAAGTTTTAAAAATTCATGTATCAATACGAGATTTTTTCAATGCAAAATTACATGTCAAGCGTGAAAAGCAATTTTTAACCGAATTTGAACGTAATTGGCAGTGAGTAAATTTAAAGTAAAATTTCATTACTGAAATACATTTAACAAAGCCGAAACGTTTCAAAGTTGATTTTTTTATTGAAAAATCGACTGGAAATCGCTTTGATATATTCAAAAATTTTAAAATAATTTTTTAAAATTTTAAAATTTTTTTCTGTTTTAAAAATTTATATATCACTACGAGATTTTTTCAATGCCAAATTACATGTCAAGCGTAAAAATCATTTTTTACCAGAATTTAAACGTAATTTGCAGTGAATACCTTTGAGATATAATTTCATTACTGAAACACATTTAACGATGCCAAAATGCTTCAAAGTTGATTTTTTTAGTGTAAATCGACTGCAAATCGCAAAATATAGCCAATTTGATTAAGAAACAGAAATTTTGCAAGTCAAAATTCTTTTTAAATTTTAAAATTAATTTCCTAAAATTTTTTAAATTTTTAAAATCTTTAAAATTTTTAAAATGATTTTTTAATATTTTTTATACGATTTTTTAAAATGTTTTAAATTTTTAAAATATTGTTAATAAAATGATTTTGTAAAATTTTTAAAATGATTTTTTAAAATTTTTAAAATGATTTTTTAAATTTTTAAAACGATTTTATAAAATTTTTAAAATTATTTTTTAAAATTTTAAAAATAATTTTTTTAAATGTTTAAAATTTCAAGAATTTTTCTAAGTATTAAAAATTTATATGTTATCAAATTTAAAATTTTTAAAATCTTGAAAATTTTTTAAAATGATTTTTTAACATTTTTAAAATAATTAAAATTTTTAAAATAATTTTTTTAAATTTTTAATATTTAAATTTTTTTTCTAAGTTTTAAAAATTTATATATCAATACGAGATTATTTCAATGCAAAATTACATGTCAAGCGTAAAAATTACTTTTTAATAGAATTTAAACGTAATTGGCAGTGAATAACTTTGAAATAAGATTTGATTACTGAAACACATTTAATGATGCCAAAATGCTTCAAAGTTGATTTTTTTGGTAAGTCGACTGGAAATCGTGAAATAAACCAATTTGATATTTTTAAAATTTTTAAAATGAATTTTTAAAGTTTTTAAATTTTTTTCTAAGTTTTGAAAATTCATATATCATGTAACAGTGTTAATATTTCTTGTATACACTATTACAGTTTTACTTACAGACCACTGTACCGCCATACAAAATACAATGCATTTGTGGACCACTATATACACTCTATCGACTTTTCTAATTTTTATAAAACTTTTGTAAGAGCGGCCGCATGTACAACGGTACGCCTACTGGCTACCTGCCCGCACCGCTAGACCAGAGCAGAGCAGAGCGAGCAGAGAGACCACAACACAGCTCAGGTCGTACTATATCTTATATATATAGATCATCGACTATAAGATCTCATTCCTCACTAGAGATGGGCATATCAGTGAATTTTCAGTAGCAGTGAAAACTGTGAATGCTACTTTTTATTCACTGCTACTTTTAGCAGTGAAAAATTTCACAGTTAAAATATCTCAGGTAAACTGGTAAAATCCTTTCAATGCGCAGTGTGGCATATGCATTGTGCACTGTGCAGCGAACTGGGTTAGTTGTTAGGATATAATATAGCAGCGGTGAAATGAATTATGAAAAAATGCGTTTCACAGTCACTATTATTACCTATTAGGCATAACAAAAGATCTGACCGGATGTAACGTAAAGCAGATTTGTATTTTGTATGAAGGTCACTGTGAAAAATGGGCACCTATATTTTTTTTGTCCATGTATTTTTGGATACGTTAATTAACATTATCTAAATTTGAATTAATAGAAAAAATTATTCGAAACACTTTTGGACAATCCGCGTCAAGAAACATTAACAATGCAAATATATTTTTTTGCTTTTATTTCGCCATTTACTTTTCTTATACTTCCTATTTTTTTACACTTAAATAACGTACACTGTACAAGTTATTAAAACAAATCAATATCTTGTGCCAATAGATAATGATATACGTAAATACGATAGGTACCTACCTACCTGATAAACCTTATTTTAAATTTTTCACTGTTGGGTACAATAGGTAGGTAGCAGGTACACATCTGTGAACGTAATTGTAAACTGTGAAATACTAGCGAACTGTGAACTATTCACATTTCACAGTATGCAGGTAGCAGTGTGCAGACCATACTAGTTGGATGTGTATACGTTAAGAGTGAAATTGGTAGCAGCTACTTTTAAGTGATATCTTTTAAGGTCGCTGTGAAAAATTGATATCTGTGAAAAAGTAGCAGTGAAGTGAATACTTGCACATCACTATTCCTCACAAATCTTTTCCTTTATCCCGGCAGTGACATATCCTCAAGGAAGCGGGTGTTGACCGCACTGGAGCTCTGTGCACTGTCATCCCGTCTCCAACAACTGTGTATCGCCAGGAAGCGGGTGCTGACCGCACTAGCGCTCTGCACAATTTTTACCTTTTTCCGCAAGAGTGGCATATCCCTAGGGAGCGGGCGTTGACCGCACTAGAGCTCTGTGCCACTGTTGTTCCTTCCCTAACCGTAACGCATCCCTGAAAATCGGACGTTGACCGTATCAGAGCTCTGCGCTACTGTTGCCACCTCTTTTCCTACAAGCCTATTTACCGACCGACGCTCACGACTCTAGACGATCACATCACGCCACACAGAACGACCGTTACACCGATTGTTGTAAAGGATATTGTTGACCTGAACGATTTTTATGCGAAACTGATTATGTAAACAAACCGATTGTTTGACTGATTGTTAAATTGAACTGATCTAATGAACGAAATGAACCGAACTTGATTATGTGTTAATTAATGAACCTAAATGATTTTGAACTGAATGAACTATTGAAAATTACGTTCCTGTTTGTACAAATTGTATATTTATTTTTGTAAATAGACTATTATTTTGAATTTTAAATAAAAGAACAAGTAATTAAGTTAAATCTCTCCGTTATTGAAACAACCTACAAAAATCCAACGTCACAATCAATACGATATTTTTTCAAATCAAAATTACATGTCAAGCGTAAAAATCATTTTTTAACCGAAATGAATCGTAATTTGCAGTGAATAACTTTGACATAAGATTTCATATCTGAAACACATTTAACGATGCCAAAATGCTTCAAAGTTTATTTTTTTAATGTAAATCGACTGTAAATCGCGAAATGAAACCAATTTGATATTTTTAAAATTTATAAAATGACTTTTTAAAATTTTTAGAAATTTTAAATTTTTTTTGTAAGTTTTAAAAATTCATGTATCAATACAATATTTTTTCAAAGCAAAATTACATGTCATGCGTGAAAAACAATTTTTAATCGAATTTAAACGTAATTGGCAGTGAGTAAATTTAAAGTAAAATTTCATTACTGAAATACGTTTAATAAAGCCAAAACGCTTCAAGGTTCATTTTTTTTAAAATTTTAAAATTGTTTTATTCACATGGCTTCTTTGGTTGCGGCGAAGGCTGCGATGAATTCTGCTTCAGTTGTAGATAAGGCCCACACTTTGTTAGCGTTGGCTAGACCAGGTGACAGCTGCTCCATTTTTAAAGAAGACATAACCAGTTATAGAACGTCTTGTCTCGACATCATTTGCATAGTCAGCGTCACTATAACCAATTAAATCAGTAGTTTCTAATGAAGATAGATAACATAATCCATAATTTTTGGTTTCTTTGAGATATTTAAGAATTTTTATCACAACATTCCAATGAGTTTCATTGTCACAATTCAGAAATCAACTCACTAGTCTAACCGCGAACATAATATCAGGTCTGCTTACAATTGCTGCATGCATGAGAGATCCCATTGCTTCTCTATAGGGAATGTTCTTTTGAGGTGGGATATAATAATAATAATAATAATAATTGCCTTTATTAGGGCGGAGTTCAGCTATGCTGCTCTTCCACTCAACCCAAAAGATACAGGAATACATATACATAATAATAATAAAAAAGAAATACATGGATACTAGTTAAAACAATGTTAAAATACAGACAACATCGGACATCAGCCAATTAAAACATAAACAATATAAAACAGTCAAAATACAAACAATATAAAACCGCTATAACAATAACCAAAAACTCAAAAATTAAATTTAATATGCGTGCCGCGAAATGCTTTCACATACTCCCTTGCACACCGATTAAATACAGGTGGGGAAGTTATATTTTTAAAATGTGCAGGCAGTTTATTATACAATTTCGCTGCCGTGTAAGAAAAGGATTTGACGTAGGTCGAACGTAAGGATAAGGGAATGAGCCAATCTATCTAGCTGAAAGATTTGAAGAACGCGCCAATCATCATGTAAACATTCCTTCTAAACACCAGCTTGCCGGTGTTTAGAAGGAATGTTTACATGATGATTGGCGCGTTCTTCAAATCTTTCAGCTAGATAGATTGGCTCATTCCGTACAAAGATTTTGTGAACGAACAAAATCGGATGCAGAAAACGTCTTTCCAGCATATTAAGCCATCCTGAAACAGCTAATTTCGGACTGATGTGATCAAATCTCCGTATATTATAAACATAACGCAAGCAGGCATTTTGCATTTGTTGAATTCTCTGCCTATCAATTTGCAACAGACACGGCCCATAGACAACATCACAATAGTTAAACACTGATAGAACATAAATGTTACACAGATGGAGTTTAGTTTGTACCGTAAACACATTTCGATATATATAAAGTGTTTTAAGTCGCATGTATGCACAACGTAACATTTTATTAATTTGCATTTTAAAATTAAAAGAGTTGTCTAGAATTAGTCCCAGATTTTTTGCGCTGTTAACAACCGGAAGTATGTTATCACAAACTGAAACCCTTATATTATTGGTGTTAATTTTATCCAGAACGTGTTTTAGGCCAAGTACCATTACGACAGATTTGGACGGATTTAATATTAAGCCATGGCTTTTGGAAACATCACAAAGCTTGTGAAGGTCTTTATTTAAAGAATCTAAGGCTATATCTAAATTTTCAGGCTCAAAGGAAATGTACATTTGGGTATCATCTGCATATTGATGAAAACTAGATGCATTGACTTTATCACCAGAGTCGGCAGTATAAACAGAATACAAAAAAGGTCCTAATATTGATCCTTGCGGAACGCCGGAACTTACTCTTAATTCTTCCGAGTGTATATTATTTATGAATACTTTTTGGGAACGGTCGGATAAATAATTAAGAAGTAATTCTACTGAATTGTCATCAACACCAAAATACGAAAGTTTGTTGCACAAAAGTCTATGATTCAACATATCAAATGCTTTAGAATAATCAAGTAGGACAAGCAATACAAGTTACCTCTATCAATAGAATACAGCAAGTCATCACATACATTCGCTAATACAGTGGCCGTACTATGAAAAGATTTAAAACCAGATTGATGCTTGGGTATAATTGGTTTGAAGTAAGCTTGGAGCTGTGTGTTCATCGCTCTTTCTAATACTTTTGACAAAACTGGCAAAATACTAATTGGTCTATAGTCTTTCATTTCTGTGGGATCCGCTATTTTCGGTAGCGGTCGAACTTGTGCTAGTTTCCAACTAGTGGGAAAAGTGTTCACTTCTATACAGCAATTAATGATATGAGTTAAGGCTGGGATACAGTAATCGGAACATAGCAGGATCATTTTAAGTGAAATCTGATCATCACCAATAGCATTAGAAGTAATGGAAAACAAATAATCTCTAACCTCAACCTCAGAGAGCAACCTGAAGGAAAAAGATGTAGCCAGTTGACTTTTACGTAAAGAATAGTATGCAACTGTTTTTTCAATCAAGGAGTTGTCTGGCTTTGCTGCGTTAATATAGTAGTTATTTAGCTCATTAGGTGAGAAAGGACAATTTGATGTGCTAGATAATATTTTTCCTGAGATATTTAAACTTTTCAAACGATTCCATGCTTCCTTGGATGATGCATTGCTGAACCGATAATCATAATACGCCTTCTTTTCTCCAACTTCGAGTGAAGATCGATTAGAATACTATTGGATTAGCATCATTCATATTGAATTTGTTCAGCAATTGCTCAATATACTTAGTTTGATGACTTAAAATATATTTGTTCCTTTTTTTATCTGCATGCCAACAAAATTAGTTGGTGTACAAATTTTTATATCGAAATTTGATTGAAGATCATCAATTACTTCTTTTATAATAGATTTATATTTTGAAAACACAAGTCCGTCGTCGACATACAAACATAGATAACATTTGATTCCATTAACTTGTCTTACATAAACACACCTTACTATTGATGAAACCGTATTTCCTTAAAAAAAAATTTCTAGTTTCGATTTTTTTCTTTAGAGTTCTGAGTAGCCCTCTAAGAGTTCTAGCGATACTTCAAATGACTTTTTTCGATCCAAGCAAAATTAGAGGAATGCGGGGCAATTTTTTTTTCGAAATGAAATTTTCAATTTTTAATTTGTACGTTTTAACGAACGGAACTATTGCTCAAAACTATAAAAAAACTCCAGAACTATTAGAGGGCTACTCAGAACTCCTAAAAAATGGAATTTTTTCAACTTTGGTGGGTTAGGTACCTAGCTCGATGACGAAAAAAATTTTTTTTTTAGTTTCGATATTTTTTTTAGAATTCTGAGTAGCCCTCCAAGAGTTCTAGCGATACTTCAAATGACTTTTTTCGATCCAAGCAAAATTAGAGGAATACTGGGCAATTTTTTTTTCAAAATGAAATTTTCAATTTGTACGTTTTAACGAACGGAACTATTGCTCAAAACTATAAAGAACTCCAGAACTATTGGAGGGCTACTCAGAACTCCTAAAAAAATTGAATTTTTTCAACTTTAAGGGGCAGCGTGAACCTAGCCCCTCATATTTTCAAGTTTGAATAATCGGTAGATAAAAACTAGAACTATTATTTAAACCTACAAAAAACACCAGAACTCATGGAAACGAATCCAGAACTCCGAAAAAAAATCATTTTTTTTTAAGTTGCGGGGCTAATATCACACTCCCGTGGTTGTTTGATATATGACTTCAGCACTCTTCAAGAAATGAGAAAAATTTTTGTTAACATACTCTAGTCCATTGTCAGAGCGAAGACATTTAATATTACATTCCAGTTGATTTTCCACCTGGGTTTGAAATTCTTGAAATTTGTCTAGAACCTCAGACTTGTCGCTTAGAAAATACACAAATATTTTCTTTTAGAAATCATCAGTAAATGATAGAAAGTATTTTGCACCACCTAATGATTTTGTTTCCATAGGACCACATATGTCTGAGTGCAAGCTAGTTCAAGCAATTTATTTTGTTGCTCGTGAGCCTTGATTTTTGAAAGGTAATCGTGTTTGTTTTCCTTCTAGGCATGTTACACACGTTAAATTTGTCTTTTTTTAGATAAATTTATACTTTTGTCGCGTGCCTGCTTTTCACCGACCGCGTTTTCCCTTTCTTAGGGGATAAAAAACCGACTCTCACTGGACTTCTTTCTCCCTGTCTATCAGCTGAGTTGCTTCTCCGAAACAACTTAACCGAGAAGTTACGAACAGATTGTGGGAGAAACCTTTTATATTGCGGGAAGATGAATTCCCGATTGTCAACGAGGTCCCACGGCCTCGTGGTTGACGGCTTGCTAAAATACATTGCTTATATTATATCTTATTTCTTTTTTATTCTTTTGAGATATGCTGATTACCCCACTTATTTTGTGATGTGAGTTTATTGGTGTGTGTCATTCCTTCAGAATATTGGTGTATCCGTGAACTGAAATGGGTTCGTTAGATCACGTTAACTGGGGAAACCGAATATAAATTGTTTAATTCACCGGGCCTTCGCTTTCCGCGTATGTAATAATGTGTTGGTGTTTTTTACTCGACTGTTAAAATCTCAGGAAATCGACAGAACCTCCGTGAGATTCCGGTCTCAATCCCTGGTATATCGCCTCAGGGGAAAAAATCGATTTCTCGATTCAAGATCCCCGTGGGGCAGACACCTTCAATCTTTGACCTATGTCGAGTAATCAATTTGCGTAGCGTCTAATACGCCCTCGCAATTCTTGTTTAATTGTATTTCAAAACACCAGCATCTCACTTATTGACGTTGATCTAATGAATACACTTCCTGAAAAGAAAAGTCAAAACTTACTACAAATAACAAACTGTGGACGCAAATAAATATGTTTTCCGAAAATGTCCCATTACAATCTGACTTACAGGTCATCGCTGTCAGGCTTTATGCACCGAATCCGGTAACTTTGTGTTCAATATACATTCCTCCATCAGAGCAACCGACACTTGCAACCATTGCATCTGTTATAAATCAACTTCCACGCCTCTTTAACATCATGGGGGATTTTAATGCCCACAATCCCACTTGGGGCTCCAGTCATGTAGATGCTCGTGGAAGGTTAATGGAGACGTTGATTCTGAATCAAAACTTGGTCGTGTTGGACACAGGTTCCAATACACATTTCTCGGCTGCTAATGGGACATTTCCCGCTATAGATCTTACTCTCTGCTCTTCTTCTATCGCCCCATCTTGTGAATGGGAAGTAAATGCCGATCTTTGTAGTAGTGACCATTTTCCAATCATTTGTCGGCTTCTTTCATTCCATATGGATGAAAAACGCTCCCCGAAGTGGATAATAAGAGAAGCCCATTGGTCACGCTTCCAAGAAGTGTTAAATGTCGGCGAAATGAACTTTGGCAATGTCGATGCTGCTGTAGAGCATTTCACGGATGCGGTCATCGAGGCGGCATTAACTGCAGTTCCACGCACGTCAACGACACCGCGACGTGTGCCCGTTCCTTGGTGGAACGAGGCTTGTCGCAATGCCATCCGCGAACGTCGAAAGGCTGTCCGTCGTTTCAAAAATAATGTGACGGATGAAAATCGTATTATTTTCATGCAAAAGCGTTCCATTGCCAGACGTATCATAGCAGAGAGTAAGAAGAAGTCATGGAGTGAGTTTGCTTCCACTGTAAGAAGTTGTACTCCCGCTCGCGAGGTGTGGGAGAAAATTCGGAGGATCTCTGGTAAACAGATTTTTAATTACATTTCTGGATTGCTAATGGGGAATAACATAATTACGTCGCCTGATGAAGTCGCCGATCACATGGGTTCATGCTATGCAAAAGTTTCGAGTTCCGCAAACTATTTAGAGGTTTTTTCTGCTCAGAACAATCAAGTAGAACAAGTTGCATTAAACTTTTCCTCACAAAATGAGGAGAACTACAATACACCTTTCTCCTCGTGGGAACTACAGTCGAGTTTGCATGATTGCCATGATACTTCTCCAGGATCTGACGATATTCATTACCAATTTTTGAAAAAGCTACCTCCCTCCGGATCGATATTCCTTCTCAAGTTGTTTAATTTGATCTGGTCCTCGAATACATTTCCTACCGCTTGGTGTAATTCTATTGTAGTGCCGTTGTCGAAGCCCGGTAAAGACCGAAAACAAGCATCAAATTATCGTCCTGTCTCACTGACTAGCTGTTTGTCAAAACTCCTCGAACGTATGATCAACCGACGATTGGTTTGGATTCTTGAATCTAGACGATTGATCACAAATGCCCAGTGTGGCTTTCGTAAGCACCGTTCGACAATGGATCATCTAGTCAGGTTAGAGTACGCAATACAGGACTCATTTCTTAATAAACAGCACTTGATAGCGGTCTTTTTTGATCTTGAAAAGGCTTACGACACTACATGGCGGTACGGAATACTCCGAACATTACACAATTGGGGTATCAGGGGACATCTTGGGAATTTTATAAATAATTTTTTATTAGAGCGTTATTTCCAAGTCCGTATCGGCAACACATTGTCTAGTGTCTTTGTACAGGAGAATGGTGTTCCACAAGGTTCGGTTCTTAGTGTCACCTTATTTTCAATCGCTATTAATGGCATAATTGACAGCATTCCATCGTCTGTAGAGTCATCGCTCTACGTTGACGACTTGGCGATCTACTGTTCGTCAAAGTACATTCGTACTGCATAACTTCATTTGCAGTTGGCCATTAATAGCATCCAGAACTGGACAACCAACAACGGGTTTAAATTTTCCGTTGGGAAAACCCAGTGCGTGCACTTTTGCCGCATTCGTAGTTTTTATCAGGAACCATTCTTATATCTCTATGACACTTTGATTTCTGTACAAGACACTGCTCGGTTTTTAGGACTTACTTTTGACCGGTCGTTAAATTGGAAGGCTCATTTTAATATTTTAAATAGGAAGTCGATGTCTTCCCTAGATATTTTAAAAATTTTATTCAGCACCGCGTGGGGTGCAGACCGTACGAATTTATCGTGCAGTCGTACGGTCTAATTTGGATTACGGTAGCATTGTGTACGACTCGGCGCGTTAGTCGTACATTAGAACGTTAAACGCTGTTCATCACGCCGGAATACGTTTGTCAACAGGAGCGTTCCGATCCAGTCCTGTTGTTAGCATTGCCGCTGAATGCGGAGAGCCTCCGCTGAACATCCGGCGGAAACGCAATATGCTATCCTACGTCTCTAAGCTCCGTAGTCAACCTGATCACCCAACTTACAGTTGCGTATTTCAACCAAGGTTTTCTTCTCTGTATAGACGGAGAAGAAATGCAAGTATTAGGATTCGCCGGTTCTGGCGATCCAGATCCCGCTGACGTCATCATGACGTCACAAGCTTGCTATCGATTGCGAGGGTGTTACCGCAGTCGACCGCGAGGCTATTACCGCAGTCGACCGCGAGGGTATTAGAGAGGGGCTAGGGGGGTGGGAGGCTAAAGGCTAGGGGGGCTAAAGGCTAGGGGGCTAAAGGCTAGGGGGCTAAAGGCTAGGGGGGCTAAAGGCTAGGGGGGCTAAAGGCTAGGGGGGCTAAAGGCTAGGGGGGTTAAAGGCTAGGGGGGCTAAAGGCTAGGAGAGCTAAAGGCTAGGGGGCTAAAGGCTAGGGGGGCTAAAGGCTGGGGGAGGGGATTCTAGGGGCTAGGGGCTAAAAGGGTGGGGGAAAAAATGGCGACTGCAAAAAAAAAATGTCGACTGCAAAAAAAAAAAAAATGGCGGCTGCATGAAAATTCAAGATGGCGGTTGCATGAAAATACAAGATGGCGGCTCCGTGAAAATTCAAGATGGCGGTTGCGTGAAAATTCAAGGTGGCAGTTTCAAGAGTGGGGGAAGGAAATGACAGCTGCAGGGGTGGGAGGCTATTAAGATTGGATCTCGTGTCGACATGTTTTTAAATTTTGGTTTGTTTGTTTGTTTGTTGGTTCATTGATTCGTTGGTTTGTTGGTTCGTTCATTCATTGGTTCGTTGGTTTGTTGTTTCGTTAGTTTGTTGGTTCGTTAATTCGTTGGCTTGTTGGTTCGTTGATTTGTTGGTTCGTTGATTTGTTGTTTTGTTGGTTTGTTGATTCGTTGGTTTGTTGGTTCGTTGATTCGTTGGTTATCGCGAATTAAAAAATAGAATATCGCGTAATTAAATATAGATATCGCGAATTTGAAAGCAAGTGGGAGATAATTAATTAATTAATTAAAACAACGCGTGATGTCATAGGATGGGAGCATAGTTATTGAGATATTGAGGGAGGAGGGAGGTATTGTATTCTGCTGCTGCACGTACGTGTTCGTTCTATTTACCAAATCGATAAATTCGAAATAAAACTTTACCTGTAAAAAGAGAAACGACATTAAATGTCTATTATTTACAGCGTCTCCTCTCTGATTACAATAAAATTTCAAACTTTTAAAATTTAACTTAAAACTATTACATAATAGGTACACTAAGTACAAAGTACTTTTTACAAAATATTACGTGTAACCAATGAGAAATTGCATGTTTCAACTTAAAATAAATTCATAGTATAACATAAATACCTAATGTAATGGAGAGAATTAATTAGTAAAAAAAAAATCATGTGTCGTCTTCGTACCATAGCAGATAGGAAAATAATACTTATACAGCCTAAAAGATTCATTCGGCGACAACACAAAAGTATACGCTTTAATGAATAATATTAATAACAAATGATATCATACCCTCCGGGGGGTTACTCTAAAAAATTGTCAGAGGTGCGATCGTCGCTCGCTAAGGAGCTAACTAGCGATTAAACTACCGGTTCGTTTAGAACAAATTAAACTGTATTTCACTGATATTTCGACATTGAAAAAATAATAATAATAAATTTGCAGTATAAACAAATCCGTAAAAAATACATCTAACTTTTTTCACTGCCTTAGCGATGAAATTTCGAAAAATCCTTTATTAATGGATATCTAAGTTATAAAAGGAATATATCCACTACATTTCACGTTTCAAAGTTTCTGTTACACAACGTTCCTCAAAAATGAGGTGGTGATATGTAAAAAAAAAATAATAATGGACCAAAATTTTACCTGGCAACATAAAGAATATCGAATTTTGTGACTTCTAGAATCTATTTCAGATACCAGAATGCATACATACAAACATCCCTTGGGCACTTGGTCTAACATAAAGATTGATTGCATAAAACTCTGGAGACTATTAAATTATTTCTCCAACCATCCAACATAACAAAAACGTAGTGTGATAAAAATGTACGCTGAATAGGATAATAAATATAAGTCTATTTCATAATAAAAATTTGGATTTGTAGAAAAAAATTGTTATAAAATAATTATTCATACCATTTGATTAAAAAATGTTTAAGAACAATAATAAAGAAAAGTTAATAAGACCAGAAACTTTCACTAAATTTCTGTACATATATGTTTTAATGATACCAATAACTGGTTTTCTATAATTATAAACAAATAAAAGAATTATATACAAAACTAAATGATGAAACACCGATGCTAGATAAAGCGAACGTATTTACAAAATACCATGTATATGACGTGTAAAATCATACATAGAACAAACGAAACAAAATTTATGAAAAATAATCTACCAACACAAACATGACTTAAATAGTATTAACTAATACAAATTAGTTGAAAATAACTTAGCACCAAATAACACGGCCTTGTCATTACATCATTTACACACAGGGCATAACTTCAAGTTTGATGCTGTTGTTATACTAGATCAAGAAAAAAAAAACTGGAGGAAAAGGAATATTAGTTAAATGTGTCAAATTAAAATGAAAAATACGGTTAATTTGCGATCCGACACACAAAATATAAGTAACTTGTATGACAATTTAATAATGACAACAGTCTAAAAATCGTGTAACCATGAGATAGCATAGTTCTTATTACACAATATTGACAGCCATAGGTTTTAGTTTTGTTTTTTGGAATTGTTAATGAAACGCTGAGCCAGAGCCAGAGTCAGTCCATAGTTGCATCATTAAATTAAATTATTTTTTGAGAAAGACTTTATTAAATGTGTGTGTTTACTATACTTGCAAAACATCATAATGAAGCAGTGTATCATGAAAATCAAAACTCACGCTCTTTTTTTTGATCATCCGGTACGTTACATTATATGATTTCTTAAAAGGATTTTACATTTTTTGAAAATAAACGTTTATTTTTTTTTTTTTGTTTATTCAGTAAATTATCGCATTCCTCGAAGAGAAATTTCTAAAGATTATAAGTCTAGATAAAGAACGTTTGTACAGTATAATATCTTGTAATTAGTTTTTTATTCTCATGACTAGAGTTGTAGCGAATTTGAAATTACTTGAAATTATAGGGTCCTGTGTAATTAAAAAAGACTGAAAATCTAAACCGAATTTTTGATAATGTAAACGTGAAACAAATACGATCACGAACAAGGAACTAGGTAAAATGACACGACGTAGATGGAGAATAAATAATATCTGTACCCACCACAAGTGCTGCCTCTCGTGGATAATTGAATGGACTACTATCAGGAAAATGGCTCATTAATCACATAGTGGCGATGAGTCTGGCGATTGTTTGATGTTGGTTGGCTATATATCGACTAAGAACACGAAATTTAGTCGCCAATCAATCATAATATCGACCACATCACCATGGTTTGACAATGGTTTGACATTGATCTACGATATATTGGACATGAGCGTGAAATTTAGTCGTCAAACAACCATATTTCGATGATGATTCTATAATGGTTCGACATTGATCTGCGATATATTGGACAAGAGCATGAAATTTAGTCGTCAAAAAACCATATTTCGGCGATGATTCTACCATGGTTTGACAATGGTTTGACATTGATTTACGATATATTGGACACGAACATGAAATTTAGTCGTCAAACAATCATATATCGACGATGATTCGACCATGATTTGACATTGTTCGGCTGTATATCGGACACGAACATGAAATTTAGTCGTCAAACAGTCATATATCGACGATGATTTGTCCTATTCAGCTCTTTTTTAATTTTAATGGACTCGAACAAATGCAGTTTGTTTACTCGAAATTGCGCTATAGACGCAGGCATTCGTGTTTAATTATGTTATGCTATGACGAAATGTAAATATTGAATATATATATTATATAATATACTATACATCTAATCTATTAAGAAACGCAGAAATTAATTATTTTACCTCTGATAATCACACAACTCACAACAAATGCATTCTCATTGCAAATTAAACATACACCACAGTTTGTATAACACACGATAGCAAACCTATGGCACGCATTCTAGAGTATAGAGTCGGAAGCCTTGTAGTGATTCACGGCAAATTTAATAATATGTCTCTGCACCATTACAATACAAGAAAAAAGGAAGATCTTAAGAATAGAATTGGTGCTTGTTGACATGTCATGACTGCATTAAACATTTTTTGAAAAAAATTGCCACTTAGATGTAAAAAGGTTCATCATCCCTGATCTACCAGATTATTACGCTAATCTTACCATCTATATATTCTTGCCATCTATATCCTGAATATTACAGAGAGAAAAAAAGTTTATAAGTTTGTCTGTCGGGGTAATCTCAGAAACGTTAAGTTATGCTTCGGGTAAAAATAGCACAATAATAATAATAATAATAATAAAAAACCTCATATACCGATCAACACACATCTCTAGTCCACAATTTCACAAAAAAAACCTTGAAACAATAAAACAATTTCTATTAAAAAATAACTATCCGTCCTCATTAATCAATACAATTACTAATAAAACTAAGATTCGCAACATCAACAACAACAATAATAACACTAACAATGGTAACACTAACAATAATAAAAATAAACTACACACCTACTACTCTATTCCATACATCCCTATATTATCCGAGAAAATAAAAAATATATTCAAATCAGAGGATGTTCAAATTTCTTGTAAAAATCATAACTCTATAAATAAAAACTTCTTTTCCAAACTTAAAAACAAAAATGAAAAACTACAAAACTCGGAATTAGTCTATAAAATCGATTGCAAGAATTGTGATGCTACATATATTGGTCAAACTTCTCAATATCTGTCCTTACGATTAAAACAACATAATTATGACCTAAATAAATTTAAAAAATACTTTTATCCCAATTCCAATCTAACATCGCTAGTACAACATAGTTACAACAACAATCATGAGTTTGATTTCAACAATACGAGCATATTAATTAAAGAATCCAACTATTTCAAACGGATATTCTTAGAAATGGTATTTATTAAAAAATTTAAAAATAGCGTCAACAAACGTACAGATATTGAGAATTTATCCCATATATATAGTAACTTAATCGATTTATTATAACCTTTTACATAATTGTCTCTGTTAAATCCTATCAAATTGCTGTTTTTTCGTTTTCACTACTCTCAACTTTCAGTATAACGGATATAAATTAGAGGTGAACATAGATTTTATTTCCAATTTTATCAGTGAAACTACATTTTACTTTTAACAATTTTTATGAGTTTTTATTTAAAAAAAAACCAACAATGTCAACACCATGTTCATTAACCGATCAAACAAAATACTGAAAGAAATTGACAGCATTTTGGTAAGATAAAAACATATTTCAATTTTTGTTAATTTTAACTTTATTTCCACAAAATAATTGTTTTTCACCATATAAATACTCTCACCCACGTTTACATACAACCATTGTATCAACATTATAATTTTTCTTGTAGACTCTGAAGATGGTATGAAGAATACCGAAACGTTAGTTATTAAATGCAAATTTTGAATTAATCAGTATTGCTTTTATTGATCCTATGTGCCAAGGAAGTGCTCACTTCCGACAATTTCTAGCACTTTTATTATTATTAATAGTAGGCGTTGGAAGACAGAATATCATGAAAAAACAAAACAATTATAAGAAACCCATTTTCTACCAACGATCCAACAAACCAACGAATCAACGAACCAACAAACCATCGAAATCAACGAACCAACAAACCAACGAACCAATATACTGTAACAAAACTCGTTGGTAACTTTGGTAAATATTTTTATTTATCTATTCTTTCACAACAGTGACAACCGTTTACATGCTTTGGACAATTATTGTTCCTCACTTTATTCACTGTTCGCTTTTTGTCTATTTTTCCGTTGGTCAGTTTTGCTTGACCGTTGGTCAATTTTTGTTGACCAACACTTCGTTACTACTTGACCACTGCTTGACCACTATGTGTCCACCATATGTCTGTGGCACGTATATTGTTCACTGGGTCCACTATATGTCTGTGGTGGTAGTATTTATTTGCCACCTGCAGATATCTTCCACACTGTCTGTCACTTTGCACCAGAAGATTATCTGCACTTAATCACTCGAAGATCTCGTCTGTCACTTTCAAATATCTCCCACACTGTTTGTCACTTGGTACTGGAAGATTATTTGCACTAGGTCACTCGAAGAACTTTTAACTCGCTGGTGGTCTATTTATTTCTTGTCGCACTTTTCACGTCTGTTCTCGTTGAGAATGTATACGTGACTCTCCCGTGTTTCATACTTGCTCTTGCCTATATGAACTTTCCTGGTCATTTTATATCCATGGTGGCGGGTTTTCTTATTGTTGTCAACCAGAATATTTCTTCGCGCTCAAGGCTGCGTGATCCATGTTAAGCCAACGAATCAAGGCTGCAACCAGCCTGCTTAGATTCGTTACATTGCCTCCCTCTTAGACCTGTCCTGTCCCAGGACAGATTACAAGCACGAAAGAAGGGGTCATGTCGATAGTGGCATCTCTCGCCTCGGCTGCATGTTCCTCTTGGGTAGAAATAGCAGTCTACACTCTTCTGTTGGCTCATGTGCGTTTTCAGCCCGAAACTGCATACCAGGATGTTCACTTCAGTATCTTCAAAGATTACTTCCAGCATGTTTCGTACGACTCTCCAATCCAACTGATCGAGCCCACAGCCCAGCTTAGGGACCGCTAATTTCTTGACACCGTCATGAAGTAGGTTGGCCTTTAACTCCATTAGGGTGTTCCACAGATCCACGTATGTAGGTTTCTGGTAGACCAATCGTTTCGTCACCAAATAGTAGATAGGACGGCACTGTTCTAGCAGCCGTAGTACCCTACCGACCGCAGGGACTTGTCTCCACAGTTCCTCTTGGCAACCAAATCGTCGTCGGAACTCACCCGCAATCCCTCTGGACATGCGCAGGTCCGCAGAGACACAGTGAGCGAGTGAGTAGCTGTCGGGGACACCAAAAAGGTCCTGTCGTTCTTCCTTGGTTACACCAAAACGGGCCTTTCTGGTCCCAGAGAAGTCGGCCATGAAATTTTCAAACTTCTGTCGGTCGTCCTTGATCGTTGTTTGCCCGACGATTCTTCTGGCCTGGTGGTCTTGTTCAGTCGTCCTGGCATAGTCTCCTTCGTAAGGCGCCAGTCGATTGGAATGCACTACTCTTGGTTTCCCTTGTGGCAACTTCCGCACACGATAGACGACATCGTTTATTCGCTTCATTACTAGATATGGGCCTTTCCAATCTTGTTGCAGCTTTGGCGACAGGCCACGTCGTCTCCGTGGATCATACAACCAAACCAAATCTTCTGATTGAAATCCACCATCTTGCGCTCGCACGTCGTACCGACTCTTCATTCGATCACTGGCCAGTTGGCTGTTCTTGCGGACTCGTTGATGTATATCGTCCAGCTTCTGTTTCTGTTTTGCGGCGTAGCTGTCTCCTACGACTTCTTCTTCCACAGGTGGTCGTCCAAACTCTAAGTCGCAAGGCAGTCGCAGTTCACGTCCAAGCATCACGCTGGCCGGTGTTTGATCGGTAGTCTCGTGAACTGACGCGCGATAAGCCATCAGAAACAGATGCAAGTACCGGTCCCAGTCTCGTTGGTGATCGGAAACAACTTTAGCTAGGTACTTTCCCATCGTCCTATTCATGCGTTCCACCATTCCATCAGACTGTGGGTGCAGCGGCGTAGTTCGTGTTTTGCGAATTCCAAGCAACCGGCACACGTCACCAAAGAGGGCGGATTCAAAGTTTCGGCCCTGATCTGAATGCAGTTCCATTGGCACTCCAAACCGACTGAAGAATTCTTTGACAAGCACCTCTGCCACAGTCGTCGCTTCTTGGTTCGGGAGCGCATATGCTTCCACCCATTTAGTGAAGTAGTCCATCGCCACCAGGATGTATTTATTTCCATCGTCGCTCTCGGGGAATGGTCCGGCTACGTCTATTGCCACTCTCTCCATTGGACTCCCCACGTTGTATTGCCTCATGGGTGCTCTCCTCTTTCCCAAGGGTCCATTTCCGGCGGCACACAATCGACATTTGCGGCACCATTCTTTGACGTCCTCTTTGCAGTTGACCCAATAGAACCTCTCTCGGACTTTTTCCAGGGTCTTCTTCACGCCGAAATGGCCTCCCGAGGCCCCATCGTGAAGTTGTCGCAGCACATCCGGCACTCGGCTTCTCGGTATCACCAATTGAGACCTTACGCTCGTGCCGTCTTAATTTTCCAGTCTTCTCTTCAAGAGACCGTCCTCCACCTCCAGCGAGTTCAATTGGGCCCAATATGCCTTCAGCACTCTACTGGACGAACTGACGGCCTCCCAGGCTGGTCTTCTCACGTTCCGTTTCCACTCTAGCACTATCTTCAGTTCCGGATCCGCTTCTTGTTCCCGCCTAACTTCATTGGGCAACCACTCGTCGTTTACCAGGGTGGTTCTTGAAATGCAGCAAGTCTTCACTTCTTGGCGAGAACAATGTTGACAATTTTCTGGACACGGTCTTCTTGAGAGGGCATCGGCATTCCGGTGGATGGTGCCCGCTCGATGTTCGGTGTCGAAGTCGTATCCCTGCAACCGCTCGATCCATCTGGCAACCTGTCCCTCGGGGTTTTTAAATTGCAGGAGCCACTTCAACGCAGCATGATCTGTTCTCAACAAGAATCTTCGGCCATATAAATACTTGTGGAAGTGTTCTACTGACTTGACTACTGCCAGCAACTCTTTCCTAGTTACGCAATAATTTCTTTCAGCCTTTGACAGGACTTTGCTGAAATAGCCAATGACTTTCTCGTGCCCGTCTTGAATCTGGGACAGCACACTACCAATAGCCAGATTACTTGCGTCGGTATCCAGTATGAACTTCTCTTCTGTGCGTGGATAGCTCAGTATCGGTGCCGTTACCAGAGCGCGTTGCAGGTGTCGGAAAGCTTCTTCGCACTCGTTGTTCCAGACGTATTCCCGTCCATCTTCAGTCAATCTTGTCAAGGGCTTTGCAATGTTCGCAAAGCCAGGGACGAAACGTCGGTAGTACGTGCATAGTCCAAGAAAGCTCCGAACTTGGTGCTTGTCTTTCGGTGTTGGCCACTCTTGCACGGCTTTAATCTTCTCAGGGTCGGCTTCCACTCCTTCTCGAGACACAACATGTCCAAGATATTTCACTTTCGTCCGGAATATGTGGCACTTCTTCGGACTCAACTTCAGGTTGCCTCCACGTAGTCTTCGGAACACCTCTTCCAAGTTCTTTAGGTGTTCTCCGAACGTGCGACCAACCACAATCACATCGTCGAGGTATACCAAACAGGTCTTCCATGACAGACCCCTCAAAATGGTCTCCATCAGGCGCTCAAAGGTAGCCGGTGCGTTACACAACCCGAAGGGCATGACCGTGAATTGCCATAACCCTGTGCCGATTGTGAACGCTGTCTTCTCGCGGTCTTGAGGGTCCATTTCGACCTGCCAGTAGCCGCTCTTCAGATCTAAGGTCGAGAACCACTGAGATTCTGACAACGTATCTAGTGTGTCATCGATACGGGGAAGTGGGTAGCTGTCTTTCTTGGTCACGTCGTTAAGGCGCCGATAGTCCACACAAAATCGGGTTGAGCCGTCCTTCTTGCCGACCAGAACCACCGGTGATGCCCATGGGCTGCTTGATGGCTCTATGACTCCCTGCTTCTCCATGTCCGTGACGATCGTCTCAGCTTCATCTCGTCTCGTAAATGGAAGACGTCTCGGTCGTTGTCGTATCGGCCTGGCATCTCCCGTGTCAATTTTATGACGTACCACATCGGTTCGCCCTTGTTGCTCATCGTCGAGTGCGAAAACGTCCGAATAGCTGTGGATTAATCTTCGCACTTCTCTTGACTGTGCAATGTCAAGGTTCTCACACGAGCCGATAATCATGGTCGCCAATTTTTCAATGTTTCTTGCGACGGTTGGCCGTGGTACGTCCTCTACACATCTGGAAATTCGGGAGGCTTGCACACACTGTCCCAGCAGGGTGTTCTTCTTCAGGGTCACCGGTGTCGAGTTAACGTTCATAATTCTCACCGGTACCGTCTCTCCAACCCTGACTAGTGTTTTTCCCACTAGCACGCCGTTACGAACCGACTTGTCGTAGACAGGTTCAACTACTCGCACACTTCCTGCCCGAAGATCTCCATCCAGACCGGCTCGTATCATCATATCGCTTCGTTCTGGCAGTGTGACGTCTTCCTGGAGCCAGACTCTGGCCACCGAGTCCTCCCCGGGATGTAGGGGAAGTTCCTCGTCACCAACTCTCAGGACACCTTCTTTCAGGTCTAGTGCAAAACCAAATTTCCGCAGGAGATCCATACCTAGGATGAAATCGTCGGAGATGTCAGCCACCAGTACTTCATGGTCGAGCTTCTGGTTTCCAATGCCGATAGTCATCGTCGTCGATCCATGCGTCGAGATCCTATCACCGGTCGCTGTCTTGAGCACAACTGTCGCTGGCAATAGCCTCGTGGCTTTGTGTACAACACCAGGACGTATAATTGATTTCATCGCACCTGTGTCCACCAGTAACTGGATGGTCTGGCCAGCGACGTTCCCATCGACGAATATGCTGGCCGCGCGGTCTTGAGGTGACACGGCATGGATAGTAATCTCCGGAGCATACTTTCTCCAGGTCGACGTTCGCTCCTTCTCGTCAACCTTCTTTAGTTTTCCGGCTTCTGTTTTTCACTGGTTTTCGGGCAGTTGCGCCGTATGTGGCCTCGTTCACCGCAGTTCCAACAACGGGGTCGCCACGGTTCTTGGGGATTCTTTTGGCGGCCGGTCTCCCGGAGAATTCTTCGCACCAACTCTGTCATGCGATCTTCGGAGCTCTCGGTTTCTTCCGCCACAGTCCGGACACGTTCGTGACCTCGTGATGCTTGCTTGGCGGCTTCAAATTCCATGGCATGGGCAAGCGCGTCATCTATGGTCTTCGATCGCGCCAGCCTCAAGCCCTGCTGAGTTTCGCCGTCTCGTAAACCATCAATGAACGTTTGTACCGCCAATTGCTCTAGGAACGACTCAGGTGCTGTCGGATACGCCAATCGTATTAAGCGCGCAACATCGGCTTGGAACTGTTGAAGCGTTTCTCCGTTCTTCTGGTTACGGTTCCGCAGCTGTGCGTGGTATACTTGCTGGAGGTGAGCATCACCGTACCGTAACTCCAATCGGGAGACCAACAGGTGGTAGTCGTTTTGTTGACTTGCTGGGATTGCCTGCAGAATGTTTAAGGCATCCCCGCGCAAGGCTACCACCAGAGAGATGACTTTGTCGCTCTCAGACCATCCATTGGCTCTTGCAGCCGCCTCAAATTGTTTGTAGTAGGTCGACCAGGCCACGTTTCCGTCAAACGTCGGAGGTTTGACTCTCATGCTGGAGGTGGTTGTCTCTCTCTCTATCTCGGTTGCGCTTCTGACTTCAACAACCGGAACAGAACGTCTTCCTTCTAGCATTTCCATTCGTTCTTCTATCCTTCTGGCGTTTTCTTCTAGGGTGTCGAGTCGTCCATCGAGCACCCCCATCTTTTCTTCTATTATACTAGAAGTTCCGCATAGTATCGTCTCTTCCATCTTTCTGGTATTTTCTTCTTGCTTTTTGGCGTTTTCTTCTTGCTTTTCTTCCATCCTCTGCATCATTGTCATCATCAGCGTGAGTGCATTATCATCGACTCCGCTGTCCGACACCGCGAACAGAAAGCTTTCTGGGTCTTCGTCCTCCGCCACTAGCGCCTCTCTGAGCCGCTTTCGCAATACATCGTTCGTTCCTGATGTTTCCATGCTTCTTTTCTCCAGCTCGCGTTTGAGGTCCGCCTTTACCAAATCCTTCAACAGTTTTGTCGTCATCGTTACACCCCACACCTGACACCAGTGTAACAAAACTCGTTGGTAACTTTGGTAAATATTTTTATTTATCTATTCTTTCACAACAGTGACAACCGTTTACATGCTTTGGACAATTATTGTTCCTCACTTTATTCACTGTTCGCTTTTTGTCTATTTTTCCGTTGGTCAGTTTTGCTTGACCGTTGGTCAATTTTTGTTGACCAACACTTCGTTACTACTTGACCACTGCTTGACCACTATGTGTCCACCATATGTCTGTGGCACGTATATTGTTCACTGGGTCCACTATATGTCTGTGGTGGTAGTATTTATTTGCCACCTGCAGATATCTTCCACACTGTCTGTCACTTTGCACCAGAAGATTATCTGCACTTAATCACTCGAAGATCTCGTCTGTCACTTTCAAATATCTCCCACACTGTTTGTCACTTGGTACTGGAAGATTATTTGCACTAGGTCACTCGAAGAACTTTTAACTCGCTGGTGGTCTATTTATTTCTTGTCGCACTTTTCACGTCTGTTCTCGTTGAGAATGTATACGTGACTCTCCCGTGTTTCATACTTGCTCTTGCCTATATGAACTTTCCTGGTCATTTTATATCCATGGTGGCGGGTTTTCTTATTGTTGTCAACCAGAATATTTCTTCGCGCTCAAGGCTGCGTGATCCATGTTAAGCCAACGAATCAAGGCTGCAACCAGCCTGCTTAGATTCGTTACAATACCAACGAATCAACGAACCAATAAACCAACGAATAAACAAACCAACGAATCAACGAACCAACAAACCAACAAAACGAAGAATCAACGAACCAACACACCAACGAATCAACAAACCAACGAATCAACGAACCAACAAACCAACGAACCAACGAACCAACAAACCAACGAATCAACGAACCAACGAATCAACTGGGACACCCTTACCCTTATCGGAAGTGTGACGTCACAAGCTTGCAGTCGAGCGCGAGGCTTACTAGCAGTCGACCGTGAAGGTGTTACCAGCAGTCGACCACGAGGCTATTACCGCAGTCGACCGCGAGGGTATTAGCGGGGGGGTGGGGGGGATAGGGGGCTGATTTTCTTGCAACCGCCATTTTGAATTTTCATGCAGCTGCCAATTTTTCGTTGGTTCGTTGGTTTGTTGGTTCGTTGATTCGTTGGTTTGTTGATTCGTTGGTGTGTTGTTCGTTGATTCTTCGTTTTGTTGGTTTGTTGGTTCGTTGATTCGTTGGTTTGTTTATTCGTTGGTTTATTGGTTCGTTGATTCGTTGGTATATTGGTTCGTTGGTTTGTTGGTTCGTTGATTTCGATGGTTTGTTGGTTCGTTGATTCGTTGGTTTGTTGGATCGTTGGTAGAAAATGGGTTTCTTATAATTGTTTTGTTTTTTCATGATATTCTGTCTTCCAACGCCTACTATTAATAATAATAAAAGTGCTAGAAATTGTCGGAAGTGAGCACTTCCTTGGCACATAGGATCAATAAAAGCAATACTGATTAATTCAAAATTTGCATTTAATTACTAACGTTTCGGTATTCTTCATACCATCTTCAGAGTCTACAAGAAAAATTATAATGTTGATACAATGGTTGTATGTAAACGTGGGTGAGAGTATTTATATGGTGAAAAACAATTATTTTGTGGAAATAAAGTTAAAATTAACAAAAATTGAAATATGTTTTTATCTTACCAAAATGCTGTCAATTTCTTTCAGTATTTTGTTTGATCGGTTAATGAACATGGTGTTGACATTGTTGGTTTTTTTTTAAATAAAAACTCATAAAAATTGTTAAAAGTAAAATGTAGTTTCACTGATAAAATTGGAAATAAAATCTATGTTCACCTCTAATTAATATCCGTTATACTGAAAGTTGAGAGTAGTGAAAACGAAAAAACAGCAATTTGATAGGATTTAACAGAGACAATTATGTAAAAGGTTATAATAAATCGATTAAGTTACTATATATATGGGATAAATTCTCAATATCTGTACGTTTGTTGACGCTATTTTTAAATTTTTTAATAAATACCATTTCTAAGAATATCCGTTTGAAATAGTTGGATTCTTTAATTAATATGCTCGTATTGTTGAAATCAAACTCATGATTGTTGTTGTAACTATGTTGTACTAGCGATGTTAGATTGGAATTGGGATAAAAGTATTTTTTAAATTTATTTAGGTCATAATTATGTTGTTTTAATCGTAAGGACAGATATTGAGAAGTTTGACCAATATATGTAGCATCACAATTCTTGCAATCGATTTTATAGACTAATTCCGAGTTTTGTAGTTTTTCATTTTTGTTTTTAAGTTTGGAAAAGAAGTTTTTATTTATAGAGTTATGATTTTTACAAGAAATTTGAACATCCTCTGATTTGAATATATTTTTTATTTTCTCGGATAATATAGGGATGTATGGAATAGAGTAGTAGGTGTGTAGTTTATTTTTATTATTGTTAGTGTTACCATTGTTAGTGTTATTATTGTTGTTGTTGATGTTGCGAATCTTAGTTTTATTAGTAATTGTATTGATTAATGAGGACGGATAGTTATTTTTTAATAGAAATTGTTTTATTGTTTCAAGGTTTTTTTTGTGAAATTGTGGACTAGAGATGTGTGTTGATCGGTATATGAGGTTTTTTATTATTATTATTATTATTATTGTGCTATTTTTACCCGAAGCATAACTTAACGTTTCTGAGATTACCCCGACAGACAAACTTATAAACTTTTTTTCTCTCTGTAATATTCAGGATATAGATGGCAAGAATATATAGATGGTAAGATTAGCGTAATAATCTGGTAGATCAGGGATGATGAACCTTTTTACATCTAAGTGGCAATTTTTTTCAAAAAATGTTTAATGCAGTCATGACATGTCAACAAGCACCAATTCTATTCTTAAGATCTTCCTTTTTTCTTGTATTGTAATGGTGCAGAGACATATTATTAAATTTGCCGTGAATCACTACAAGGCTTCCGACTCTATACTCTAGAATGCGTGCCATAGGTTTGCTATCGTGTGTTATACAAACTGTGGTGTATGTTTAATTTGCAATGAGAATGCATTTGTTGTGAGTTGTGTGATTATCAGAGGTAAAATAATTAATTTCTGCGTTTCTTAATAGATTAGATGTATAGTATATTATATAATATATATATTCAATATTTACATTTCGTCATAGCATAACATAATTAAACACGAATGCCTGCGTCTATAGCGCAATTTCGAGTAAACAAACTGCATTTGTTCGAGTCCATTAAAATTAAAAAAGAGCTGAATAGGACAAATCATCGTCGATATATGACTGTTTGACGACTAAATTTCATGTTCGTGTCCGATATACAGCCGAACAATGTCAAATCATGGTCGAATCATCGTCGATATATGATTGTTTGACGACTAAATTTCATGTTCGTGTCCAATATATCGTAAATCAATGTCAAACCATTGTCAAACCATGGTAGAATCATCGCCGAAATATGGTTGTTTGACGACTAAATTTCATGCTCTTGTCCAATATATCGCAGATCAATGTCGAACCATTATAGAATCATCATCGAAATATGGTTGTTTGACGACTAAATTTCACGCTCATGTCCAATATATCGTAGATCAATGTCAAACCATTGTCAAACCATGGTGATGTGGTCGATATTATGATTGATTGGCGACTAAATTTCGTGTTCTTAGTCGATATATAGCCAACCAACATCAAACAATCGCCAGACTCATCGCCACTATGTGATTAATGAGCCATTTTCCTGATAGTAGTCCATTCAATTATCCACGAGAGGCAGCACTTGTGGTGGGTACAGATATTATTTATTCTCCATCTACGTCGTGTCATTTTACCTAGTTCCTTGTTCGTGATCGTATTTGTTTCACGTTTACATTATCAAAAATTCGGTTTAGATTTTCAGTCTTTTTTAATTACACAGGACCCTATAATTTCAAGTAATTTCAAATTCGCTACAACTCTAGTCATGAGAATAAAAAACTAATTACAAGATATTATACTGTACAAACGTTCTTTATCTAGACTTATAATCTTTAGAAATTTCTCTTCGAGGAATGCGATAATTTACTGAATAAACAAAAAAAAAAAATAAACGTTTATTTTCAAAAAATGTAAAATCCTTTTAAGAAATCATATAATGTAACGTACCGGATGATCAAAAAAAAGAGCGTGAGTTTTGATTTTCATGATACACTGCTTCATTATGATGTTTTGCAAGTATAGTAAACACACTCATTTAATAAAGTCTTTCTCAAAAAATAATTTAATTTAATGATGCAACTATGGACTGACTCTGGCTCTGGCTCAGCGTTTCATTAACAATTCCAAAAAACAAAACTAAAACCTATGGCTGTCAATATTGTGTAATAAGAACTATGCTATCTCATGGTTACACGATTTTTAGACTGTTGTCATTATTAAATTGTCATACAAGTTACTTATATTTTGTGTGTCGGATCGCAAATTAACCGTATTTTTCATTTTAATTTGACACATTTAACTAATATTCCTTTTCCTCCAGTTTTTTTTTTCTTGATCTAGTATAACAACAGCATCAAACTTGAAGTTATGCCCTGTGTGTAAATGATGTAATGACAAGGCCGTGTTATTTGGTGCTAAGTTATTTTCAACTAATTTGTATTAGTTAATACTATTTAAGTCATGTTTGTGTTGGTAGATTATTTTTCATAAATTTTGTTTCGTTTGTTCTATGTATGATTTTACACGTCATATACATAGTATTTTGTAAATACGTTCGCTTTATCTAGCATCGGTGTTTCATCATTTAGTTTTGTATATAATTCTTTTATTTGTTTATAATTATAGAAAACCAGTTATTGGTATCATTAAAACATATATGTACAGAAATTTAGTGAAAGTTTCTGGTCTTATTAACTTTTCTTTATTATTGTTCTTAAACATTTTTTAATCAAATGGTATGAATAATTATTTTATAACAATTTTTTTCTACAAATCCAAATTTTTATTATGAAATAGACTTATATTTATTATCCTATTCAGCGTACATTTTTATCACACTACGTTTTTGTTATGTTGGATGGTTGGAGAAATAATTTAATAGTCTCCAGAGTTTTATGCAATCAATCTTTATGTTAGACCAAGTGCCCAAGGGATGTTTGTATGTATGCATTCTGGTATCTGAAATAGATTCTAGAAGTCACAAAATTCGATATTCTTTATGTTGCCAGGTAAAATTTTGGTCCATTATTATTTTTTTTTTTACATATCACCACCTCATTTTTGAGGAACGTTGTGTAACAGAAACTTTGAAACGTGAAATGTAGTGGATATATTCCTTTTATAACTTAGATATCCATTAATAAAGGATTTTTCGAAATTTCATCGCTAAGGCAGTGAAAAAAGTTAGATGTATTTTTTACGGATTTGTTTATACTGCAAATTTATTATTATTATTTTTTCAATGTCGAAATATCAGTGAAATACAGTTTAATTTGTTCTAAACGAACCGGTAGTTTAATCGCTAGTTAGCTCCTTAGCGAGCGACGATCGCACCTCTGACAATTTTTTAGAGTAACCCCCCGGAGGGTATGATATCATTTGTTATTAATATTATTCATTAAAGCGTATACTTTTGTGTTGTCGCCGAATGAATCTTTTAGGCTGTATAAGTATTATTTTCCTATCTGCTATGGTACGAAGACGACACATGATTTTTTTTTTTACTAATCAATTCTCTCCATTACATTAGGTATTTATGTTATACTATGAATTTATTTTAAGTTGAAACATGCAATTTCTCATTGGTTACACGTAATATTTTGTAAAAAGTACTTTGTACTTAGTGTACCTATTATGTAATAGTTTTAAGTTAAATTTTAAAAGTTTGAAATTTTATTGTAATCAGAGAGGAGACGCTGTAAATAATAGACATTTAATGTCGTTTCTCTTTTTACAGGTAAAGTTTTATTTCGAATTTATCGATTTGGTAAATAGAACGAACACGTACGTGCAGCAGCAGAATACAATACCTCCCTCCTCCCTCAATATCTCAATAACTATGCTCCCATCCTATGACATCACGCGTTGTTTTAATTAATTAATTAATTATCTCCCACTTGCTTTCAAATTCGCGATATCTATATTTAATTACGCGATATTCTATTTTTTAATTCGCGATAACCAACGAATCAACGAACCAACAAACCAACGAATCAACAAACCAACAAAACAACAAATCAACGAACCAACAAATCAACGAACCAACAAGCCAACGAATTAACGAACCAACAAACTAACGAAACAACAAACCAACGAACCAATGAATGAACGAACCAACAAACCAACGAATCAATGAACCAACAAACAAACAAACAAACCAAAATTTAAAAATATGTCGACACGAGATCCAATCTTAATAGCCTCCCACCCCTGCAGCTGTCATTTCCTTCCCCCACTCTTGAAACTGCCACCTTGAATTTTCACGGAGCCGCCATCTTGGATTTTCATGCAACCGCCATCTTGAATTTTCACGGAGCCGCCATCTTGGATTTTCATGCAACCGCCATCTTGAATTTTCATGCAGCCGCCATTTTTTTTTTTTTTGCAGTCGACATTTTTTTTTGCAGCCGCCATTTTCCCCCCCACCCTTTTAGCCCCTAGCCCCTAGAATCCCCTCCCCCAGCCTTTAGCCCCCTAGCCTTTAGCCCCCTAGCCTTTAGCTCCCCTAGCCTTTAGCCCCCCTAGCCTTTAGCCCCCCTAGCCTTTAGCCCCCCTAGCCTTTAGCCTCCCACCCCCCTAGCCCCTCTCTAATACCCTCGCGGTCGACTGCGGTAATAGCCTCGCGGTCGACTGCGGTAACACCCTCGCGGTCGACTGCGGTAACACCCTCGCAATCGATAGCAAGCTTGTGACGTCATGATGACGTCAGCGGGATCTGGATCGCCAGAACCGGCGAATCCTAATACTAATGCAACACGTCCTCTCGGTATCAGGTTGACTCTTCTCCTAGATTAACTTCCGTTGGCGCTTCCTAGAACTCTTAAAGTCGGCCGTAATTCTGTACCTCCGTGGTTAATTCCTGAGCCCGTCATCGATATGTCACTTTCCATTCATCCGCGAAGTACGACAACGCCAGAGCTTTATCGCCAGCTTTTCCTGGCATGGCTAGGTCAGAATCGAGACTATCGTTCCGTTTACACGGATGGCTCGAAGTCTCTCGACCGAGTTGGTTGCGCGTTCGTCACCGATAACGACAGTGTTGGATTCAAGTTGTCTCAAGAGTGCAGAGTTATATGCAATCTTGCAGGCCTTGAGACATGTTCACGGTCCGCACAAATATGTTATTTGCAGCGACTCTTTGAGTTCTCTACAGGCATTGCAGCGTTCCTATTCCAGCCACCCTCTTATTTTTCTAATCCAGAACAAATTTTACTCGTTGAAAAAAGGTCGAACCACTGTCCGGTTTTGTTGGGTTCCCGGCCACATGGGAATCGCTGGCAATGAATTAGCGGACACTGCAGCTAAAGACGCTGCAAATAACAGTCAGAGTGTATTTTGCGTTGTCGGTAACGACCTCAAGAGCATACTGATTTCAGCCGTTCAGCAACTCTGGAAGGATGAATGGAGTGCTGTCGATGAAAACAAATTAAAGTCTATAAAATCTACAGTTGACCCATGGTTCACATCTTGCCGTTCCTCCAGGTGGGAGGAAGTGGTCCTTACACGGCTACGCATCGGTCACTGTAGACTAACCCATGGATTTTTAATGGCTCGTGAGGACCCGCCCCATTGTGAGACGTGTGAAACTCGTGTTACCGTCTCGCACATTTTAATGGAGTGTGTCCAGTTTAGGGACACACGACAGCAGATCGGTTTGTTAGGTGATCTGTCGATTGTTTTAGGAAATGATTCTGACAATGTCGATCTGCTGTTTCGATTTTTAAAAGAAACCGGTCTTGACCGGTTAATTTAATTTCATTTATTCATATACATTTTGGCCCCTTTACAGCCTTTATGGTTTTTTCTTTATATCTTTCTGTAAATTATATGACACATTTTATTTGTACTTTTATTTTGTTTTGTGTCAATTTTTGATTTTGCTTTATTTTATTGTTTTTACTTTTGTTTTGTTTACACTTTACAGACGCTAATGACTTCTGTTGTCGAGCGTCTATAATTCACAATTCAATTCAATTCGAAATAAGATTTCATTATTGAACCATATTTCACGGTGCCAAAATGCTTCAAAGTTGATTTTTTTAGTGTAAATCGATTGGAAAACGCAAAATAAAGCCGATTTGTTCAAAAAAATTTTTTTGCATGTCAAAAATTTTTTTTAATTTTTTAAATGATTTTTTAAAATTTTTAAATTAATAAAATTTTTAAAATGATTTTTTTAACTTTTTAGGATGTTGAAATCTTTAAAAATTTAAAAGTTTTTAAGATTATTTTATTTTTTAATTTTGTAAGTTTAAAAAATTTATATATCAAAACGAAATTTTTTCAATGCAAATTTACTTGTCAAACGTAAAAATCATTTTTTTTCCGTATTTTAACATAATTTGCTGTAAATAACTTCGAAATAAGATTTCATTATTGAACCTTATATAACGGTGCCAAAATGCTTCAAAGTTGATTTTTTTGGTGTAAATCGATTGGAAAACGCAAATAAACCGATTTGTTGAAAAAAAAATTTTTGCATGTCAAAATTTTTTTTTAATTTTTTAAATGATTTTTTAAAATTTTTATATTATTAAAATTATTAAAATTTTTAACATGATTTTTTAAACTTTTTAGGATGTTTAAAATCTTTAAAAATTTTTAAGATTATTTTTTTTTAATTTTTCTAAGTTTAAAAAATTCATATATCAAAACGCAATTTTTTCAATGCAAATTTACATGTCAAACGTAAAAATCATTTTTTTACCGTATTTTAACGTAATGTGCTGTAAATAACTTCGAAATAAGATTTAAATATTGAACCATATTTAACGGTGCGAAAATGCTTCAAAGTTGATTTTTTTAGTGTAAATCAATTGGAAAACGCAAAATAAAGCCGATTTGTTAAAACATTTTTTTTGCATGTCAAAAATTTTTTTTAATTTTTTAAAATTTTTAAATTGATTTTTTAAATTTTTTAGGATGTTAAAATCTTTAAAAATTTAAAAGTTTTTAAGATTATTTTAATTTTTAATTTTGTAAGTTTAAAAAATTCATATATCAAAACGAAATTTTTTCAATGCAAATTTACTTGTCAAACGTAAAAATCATTTTTTTTCCGTATTTTAACATAATTTGCTGTAAATAACTTCGAAATAAGATTTCATTATTGAACCTTATTTAACGGTGCCAAAATGCTTCAAAGTTGATTTTTTTTAGTGTAAATCAATTGGAAAACGCTAAATAAAGCCGATTTGTTCAAAAAAAAATTGTTTGCATGTCAAAAAATTTTTTTAATTTTTTAAAATTTTTAAAATGATTTTTTAAATTTTTTAGGTTGTTAAAATCTTTAAAAATTTAAAAGTTTTTAAGATTATTTTATTTTTCAATTTTGTAAGTTTAAAAAATTCATATATCAAAACGAAATTTTTTCAATGCAAATTTACTTGTCAAACGTAAAAATCATTTTTTTTCCGTATTTTAACGTAATGTGCTGTAAATAACTTCGAAATAAGATTTCAATATTGAACCATATTTAATAGTTTAAGAGCCAGTGGCCGGCAACCTAAAGGTAAATTATAAAACCTGAAATTTTGCCCAGAGAGTCTCTTATATGTGTCACTCACAATGCGGGGTCTCGCTAAGCCCAGCAAGGTGGATCTTCGTTACACTCAGGTACGCCAGGTATAAAAATTTCACCAATTTTAAAAGTATTTTATAAAGGCTGTCGTTTGAAAATTTAAAAATATATATTTATTTTTAATTCAAAATAACAATGGCAGACGAATATCGCGTTTCCAAGGTCATGGCAGACGCTTTAAACATTGATAAAAATTATAATTTTTAAAAGTATTTTATTATATATGATCTTTTGATATGTGGTTTATTAAACTATTAAAAGCTTATATTTACCTCGGCAGACGTTTTCTCCGTGGATAATATCTTGGCAGACATCAAAAACTTTCCTACTACCTGACCGTTCTTATGTACAGTACACATTTAAAAGTATTTTATTATATATGATCTTTTGATATGTTGTTTATTAAACTATTAAAAGCTTATTTTTACCTCGGCAGACGTTTTCTCCGTGGATAATATCTTGGCAGACATCAAAAACTTACCTACTACCTGACCGTTCTTATGTACAGTACACACTCCATCTCCATATATTTTTCGTTTATTTAAAATAAGCCAGTAGGTAAAAACATAAAAACTTAGTGAAAAAATATAATTTCAATTGTCCACATAAATATAAATAATGTAGGTACTTCTCCAGTTTAATTCACTTTGTTCATTAATGTCATCTTCGGAATCATTTTCATCTTTACGTAGCTGATTGTCATCGTCCTCTGGATCTATTTCTGTAAAAGTAAAATTAAAATTTGTAAATTGAGCCAAAAATGTACCATATAAAATTTCTTACTAATCAACTTACCAGGAAGCTTTTCGACTAAATAGTTCATTTATTTATCATGCTTGTGCTATCGCAGAGAAGTACAATATTGTAATTAGGGCTTCTGACACCGATATTTTCATAATCACCTGAAGAAACTGGAGAAGTACCTACATTATTTATATTTATGTGGACAATTGAAATTATATTTTTTCACTAAGTTTTTATGTTTTAACCTACTGGCTTATTTTAAATAAACGAAAAATAGTCAAAGTTTCAAATACATTCATTTTTTTATTATGGTAAGCTAATATTTATTATAGCCTTCTAATGGACCATTTTCCCCATCATTAATATAACAAAAATTCGGGTCGCAGTGCCAAACCCTGCCGACAATATAGTGTATTTGCTAATACAGGCCTTGTGGCTTTAATACGTGAACTTAAGTTTGTTTTTGGACAAAATAAAAAATTTAACCCCTTAATACATCCCTTAAAATAATATTTTTTTCTTAATTTCAATATTATTATCTATGCAACCTCTGTACCACATTAAATACACCCTTCCATAAGTAAATCCGTATCAACAAACTAGTGTTTTCATAAAATTTGAAAGTCCGGTCCTGTCGGGCCGATTTTATTGAAATTTTAGCAGCACGTTTTAATCTTTACTGAAGAGTTAAATTTCAATTTTGAAACGATTCTGACAAATTTTTCGGTATTTTTGGGCCCAAAAACTTTTTGGAACCCCTAAATACAACCCTGAAAATGGTCCGATCGGGCCCATTTTAAATAGGCTTCTTGCGGTGATGGGTTCCAATGTGTGTACCAAATTTCGTTTCAATCGATTAAGTCTGTCGAGAGTTATCGTGTACACACATATATATATAAATATATATATATATATATATAAATATATATATACGTTCAACGCACTATTTTGCGTCCCTCTTATACCGCAGCACATATCAAATTGCTTCCTTGACGATTTTACGTCCGTATATCGGAAGCAAAAAAGTTTTGCCATGTAACTCCTTTAATATCGACGTCAGAATCGCCAACCCTGGAGCTTTCGGACTTTTATTCGTGTATCTTTTTGCCTCCGCTATTGAAATTACCCTACTTGCCCCCGTTCAGCCGCAAGCGGAATCAATTTATTGTGATTTATGAAAGATGTATATTAAATTTTAGTTCACGATAATTCCGCAACTTTTTTTATTGTGGCGCTATTAATATACAGTTTTGTATATAAGGCGTTTACATTGGGCCGTAATTTGACTCCTCTATTAAATGTACCACGGCAACACCGTAAGAATATACAGATATCAGTACTAGGCACTATTTTGATTCTTTTCAATATTGTGCAGTAACTCATTTTGGCATTTTGCTGTCAGAGTATATAGATTTCAATACTTGGCACTATTTTGATTCTTTTAAGTACATTGTAGTTTCAGTTCATTTTTGCGTTATATTGATTGGAATTTTTGACAGAATTAGTTTTTACACACTCGATGCGCGTTTCGCTATATTAGCATCCTCAGGAGAGACTTAAAAAAATGTTTTTCTCTCTCTTCTTAAAAAGTTAAAATTTGGTACAGGTAAGTAAATGGGTCTTCAGGATTCGAAAAAAAAATCGCAACCTGCTATTACCTCCAGGGGCGGTATCCTTAAATGGCATTTTGGATCAATATAGACCCCATAACCATTTAATATGCATTAAATTTGCCCTAAATGCTGATTTTCAAGTTAGTAGTGTGAGACTTTTTCAATGGTTTTATTAAGTTCGACATGACGTATATTTAGATCAAATTTAATTATTGAAATTTGACCCACTACCCGTTATCCAATTGAGTTGAAATTTTGCACACGTGTATAAGTCCAGTGACAATGTAATATAGTATATCTAATATCGTTCTATATCCAAAATGGCGGACGTCCCAAGATGGCGGCTCACCTTTTTTTTTGCAACCCCCTTGACATAGGTATCAAATGAAAGGGTTTCATGAGTAGAATACGATAAGCTACGTGACGCCATTCTAAATTCAAAATAACGGACGCCCCAAGATGGCGGCTTATCTTTTTCTTTACAACCCCCTTGACATGGGTATCAAACGAAAGGGATTCATGAGCAGAATACGATAAGCTACGTGACGCCATTCCAAATTCAAAATGGCGGACGCCCCAAGATGGCGGGTTACTTTTTCCTTTACAACTTCCATGACATGGGTATCAAATTAAATGGTTTGAGGAGTAGAATACGATAAGCTACATGACATCATTCTAAATAAAAATGGCGGACGCCCCAAGATGGCGGCCCAATTTTAATTTAAATTTTAATAAATTAGATAACTGGGTTAGCTGATTAATATAAAATTGAAAATTTAGGACTTAGATTTTTCATTTTTGTAAAGTGAAGAATTTATATATTTTTCTATTGTATAGAAATAATAGTATATTGTGTAACAAGCGTGCTAAATACATCTTTATGCGTCAGGCACGATGCTTTCAGCACGAGTAGTAGGAGAGCGCTCACGAACCTTGGCGAGTGAGCATCGCGAGCCGAATACGAGTGCTGAAAACATCGCGCCTGACGCGTGTTGCACACTATACTTTATATAACACATGCATGATTTTAGACTTTACTTGAATAATTTGGGCTTGAGAATAGCCGAGCGTGTAGCGGTGCTGTTGTTTACATGGCGTTGCTATGGTTCCTCTATTACAAGTCCCCAGTTCCCGGGTTCTAGCCCGAGACCTGGTAAAAGTGTCAATTGGATTTTCAATTTATTATAAAAAAAAAATAATGATTTGAAAATATGAACTGGTGCTAGGCCCAAATAACCTTAGCTGTTGGTGGTCTTTAAAACACAATTTACAATTTAACACTCTTTTTTTATTCTTTGAAAAAAAGCATGGCCCTCTTTTTTGTTTGGCGATCTACTGATGGCTAGTAATATAGCAAAAATCATGGTTACCTTGATTTACGTATAATTTTTATTTTTTTTACTAAAATATTTTTTTTCTCGAAAACTATACAATTTAGAGAAAAAAATATTTACATTTTTTTCATATTATAACATCTAGAATTCATTTATATTTTTTTTACCTATGTTAATACGTGACATTGAGAACGTTTTTTATAATATCTCAGGATCCACTGAACCGATTTGACTCAAAATCTAATCAGATCTAAGTTAAAGGCTGATAAACATAATAGCACAATCGGCATGGCCGTATGTTGTTCCGTTTTTACGATATCGAAGGCGAAAAAATTGACCACATACAGACATCAGTCAGAAAATGATTTTAAACGATTGCTAGGGTCTCAAAACACATACACAAAAAAAAATTGAATAATTTAATGTCACTGACAGAAGTACATCTCATAATAAAAACATTGGGCTCGATACAATATTTATTCACTTTGTTACCATAGTAACCATATTTCATTTATAACACCGAAAAGAGATACATAATGTTCATTAGATAACGGGTTTTTCAAATGTTTTCCATTATTCATCGAAAAGCGTTTCATAATGGATCATGACGTCACTTGTCAATAAACGGTCATTTAAGGTCCGCAAAACTGATACGAAAAAACACTAAAAGCGTGCATGTGTTATATAAAATAATTAATAAAGACTAAAAAGTAGCAAATTAATAACTTAAAAAAAAACTTTTTAAAAAACAATGGTTTTATTTTGAAAAAAAATTGCACTAAAAAGTAGAAAATATTTTTTTTTAGTGATTATAAGTTGATCAGAATAGTTTTCAACATTAAATTGTTAAAAGAAAACCATTGGGCATTAAAACATCATAACAGCATCAGTACCTAATATTTTATGAGCGCCCAATGATTTTCTTTTAACAAATGTTGAAAACTATTCTGATCAACTTATAATCACTAAAAAAATTATTTTCTACTTTTTAGTGCAATTTTGTTTCAAAATAAAACCATTGTTTCTTAAAAAGTTTTTTTTTAAGTTATTTTTGAAAATTGCGGATAGTTATTATTGGTACTTAGGTACAGGTGATCCGTCAGCCATTTACTCCTAAACTAATATAGATACAAAAAAAAGTTTTATACAACTTTTTTTTAAGTTTATAATTAATAAAGCCGCTAATTTACTTTCTTAAACTTTGTAAAATCAATTAAAAGGTAAAAAAAAAATAAAAACATTATTAATTTGTTTAAATTATAAAGCACAGTATTTTATTTCTAATTTAAATTTATAATTAAAAACTAAACAATTATAAATTAAATTCATTATTTTCTATCGTATTTAAAAAAAATATTTTAACAATACAATATTCTGTTAATATCCAACCTAAACAACGCACAACTACGCATTATATTGATTCCATATAACTAACGTAATAGTGAAAACTTGTGATGTATATAATTTTACGTATTACGCAACATTTTGATTCCTTACACCACAAGACCAAGAAGAGGTCCCAATTAAAATTTATTAATTAAAATATATAAGTGAAATACTTATTATTTTTACTAGTCTTATCTCAGAATAATTATTTGTTTCGTTTCAAAATAAAGCACTAAAAATTGAATTGATTATTTATTCTGATGTACCCTATCCATTATAGCTGAAATATATTGGTAAAGTTTATACAATTTACTCTATTTTTTACAGTACCTAATTAAATTAAATAAAAATTAATGTATTTCCCGATTGTATTAAATTAAAATAATTAATAAAAACAAAAAAGTAAAAAATAAATAAATTAAAATTCTTTTTTTAAAACAATGGTTTTCTTTTAAATCAAAATGCACTAATAAATAACTTAAAAAAAACTTTTTAAAAAACAATGGTTTTATTTTGAAACAAAATTGCACTAAAAAGTAGAAAAAAATTGTTTTTAGTGATTATACGTTGATCAGAATAGTTTTCAACATTTGTTAAAAGAAAACCATTAGGCGCTTATAAAATATTAAATACTGATGCTGTTATGATGTTTTAACTCCCAATGGTTTTCTTTTAACAATTTAATGTTGAAAACTATTCTGATCAACTTATAATCACTAAAAAAAATTATTTTCTACTTTTTAGTGCAATTTTGTTTCAAAATAAAACCATTGTTTTTTAAAAAGTTTTTTTTTAAGTTATTTATTTGTTACTTTTTGGTCTTTAATTATTTTAATTCTATACAATAGAAAAATATATAAATTCTTCATTTTACAAAAATGTAAAATTTAAGTCCTAAATTTTCAATTTTATATTAATCAGCTAACCCAGTTATCTAACTTATTAAAATTTAAATTAAAATTGGGTCGCCATCTTGGGGCGTTCGCCATTTTTAATTTAGAATGACGTCATGTAGCTTATCTTATTCTACTCCTCAAACCCTTTCATTTGATACGTCGGGGGTTGTAAATAAAAAGGAAAGCCGCCATCTTGGGGCGGCCGCCATTTTGATTTTAGAATGATGTCATGTGGCTTATCGTATTCTACTCCTCAAACCATTTAATTTGATACCCATGTTATGGGAGTTCTGAAGTAATAGGTCACCCGCCATCTGGGGGCGTCCGCCATTTTGAATTTAGAATGGCGTCACGTAGCTTATCGTATTCTGCTCATGAAACCCTTTCATTTGATACCCATGTCAAGGGGGTTGCAAAAAAAGGTGAGCCGCCATTTTGGGGCGTCCGCCATTTTGAATTTAGAATGGCGTCACGTAGCTTATCGTATTCTGCTCATGAAACCCTTTCATTTGATACCTATGTCAAGGGGGTTGCAAAGAAAAAAATGAGCCGCCATCTTAAGGCGTCCGCCATTTTGAATTTAGAATGGCGTCACGTAGCTTATCGTATTCTACTCATGAAACCCTTTCATTTGACACCCATGTCAAGGGGGGTGCAAAAAAAAGGTGAGCCGCCATCTTGGGACGTCCGCCATTTTGGATTTAGAACGATTTTAGATATACTATATTGCATTGTCACCGGACTCATACACGTGTGCAAAATTTCAACTCAATTGGATAACGGGTAGTGGGTCAAATTTCAATAATTAAATTTGATCTAAATATAAATACGTTATGTCGAACTTAATAAAACCATTTAATTTCTTTATTTTTATTTTAATATCTAAAAATGCCCTTTGTATCATCTTCGTAATGTAAACTGTTGGTAAAAATCTTTTTTTATATATGATAAAACACTAACGCACATTTTTATTGATAAAAAATTAATATAGGAGAGCCTCTGGGGGGTGCCTGCTGTACGGAGCTCTACGCATCAGCGTACTAAGAGTATCGGTAAATCCTTTGCTGTTAGTAATATTTTTTTATAAGAACAAATAACTACACCATTATAACTATTAATTTGATATTTACAATAATGGCAACCATAATTAATTTTAATCGGATAGATTTATTATTTAGGCATAGCTGTTATATATACAAGTAGAATCAAAATATTGTCATCTATGATTAATTCTTTGCATAAAAAAACCGGTTTTCATCTGGCAACACGGTTGGAAGTAAAAAAAATAGCAAGATAAAATATATATTTTTTTATAAATGCAAAATAGTGCTAAATATGAAACTAAAATATACAGCCCGGAGTCATAAAGACTATACTTTATAAAGACGCAAAATATGGCTATAAATAAAAAAATGTATTTTCTACTTTTTAGAATACAAAAATAAAAAGTAGACAGGGGGGTCAAAAATAACTGCAGAAGTCAATATACACACTTAGATTCCTCCTAAACCCACTCCTTCTGGGAGACGTAGGAAGGTTTCAAAGTGAAAGGAATCAATATAGTTATGTAGATGTAAATATATACATACATATATATATATAAACATTTTCAAAAATGGTGCCAAATTGTTCAGGAGGCTATGAAACGTCGAGAAATTTTGGTCCGACCCCTAGGTCCCGCCATCCGACCGACGCCAATAGTGTATGTGCCATATTATGGCAAATACACTAATAAGAAATATAATTTTTATTATAATAATATTCAAATTTATAAGCGTAATACTGTAATCAACTGCATCCAAAATATATGGAGATGGAGTGTGTACTGTACATAAGAACGGTCAGGTAGTAGGTAAGTTTTTGATGTCTGCCAAGATATTATCCACGGAGAAAACGTCTGCCGAGGTAAAAATAAGCTTTTAATAGTTTAATAAACAACATATCAAAAGATCAGATATAATAAAATACTTTTAAATGTGTACTGTACATAAGAACGGTTAGGTAGTAGGTAAGTTTTTGATGTCTGCCAAGATATTATCCACGGAGAAAACGTCTGCCGAGGTAAATATAAGCTTTTAATAGTTTAATAAACCACATATCAAAAGATCAGATATAATAAAATACTTTTAAAAATAATAATTTTTATCAATGTTTAAAGCGTCTGCCATGACCTTGGAAGCGCGATATTCGTCTGCCATTGTTATTTTGAATTAAAAATAAATATATATTTTTAAATTTTCAAACGGCAGCCTTTATAAAATACTTTTAAAATTGGTGAAATTTATATACCTGGCGTACCTGAGTGTAACGAAGATCCACCTTGCTGGGCTTAGCGAGACCCCGCCTTGTGAGTGACACGTATAAGAGACTCTCTGGGCAAAATTTCAGGTTTTATAATTTACCTTTAGGTTGCCGGCCACTGGCTCTTAGACTATAACGGTGCCAAAATGCTACAAAGTTGATTTTTTTAGTGTAAATCGATTAGAAAAAGCATAATAAAGCCGATTTGTTAAAAAAAATTTTTGCATGTCAAAAAATTTTTTTAATTTTTTAAATGATTTTTTTAATTTTAAAATTATTAAAATTTTTAAAATTGATTTTTTAAACTTTTTAGGATGTTTAAAATCTTTAAAAATTTTTAAGATTATTTTTTTTAAATTCTTTAAGTTTTAAAAAATCCATATATCAATACGAAATTTTTTCAATGCAAATTTTCATGTCAAACGTAAAAATCATTTTTTTAGCGTATATTAACGTAATTTGCTGTAAAAAACTTCGAAATAAGATTTCATTGTTGAAATATATTTAACGGTGCCAAAATGCTGCAAAGATGATTTTTTTAGTGTAAATCGATTGGAAAACGCAAAATAAAGCCGATTTGTTAAAAAGAAATTTTTTGCATGTCAAACATTTTTTAATTTTTAAATGATTTTTTAAAATTATTAATATATAGGGAAATTAATTAATTATTTACCATTAACTATTTTATGTATAATGTAACAAAACTGGTTGGTAACTTTGGTAAATATTTTATTTATTTATTCTTTCACAACAGTGACAACCGTTTACATTCTTTGGACAATTATTGTTTCTCACTTTATTCACTGTTCGCTTTTTGTCCATTTTCCGTTGCTCAGTTTTGCTTGACCGTTGGTCAGTTTTCGTTGACCAACACTTCGTCACTACTTGACCACTGATTGACCACTATGTGTCCACCATATGTATGTGGTACGTATAATGTTCACTGGGTCCACTATATGTCTATGGTGGTGGTATTTATTTGCCACCTGCAGATATCTTCCACACTGTCTGTCACTTTGCACCAGAAGATTATCTGCACTTAATCACTCGAAGATCTCGTCTGTCACTCGCAAATATCTTCCACACTGTTTGTCACTTGGTACTGGAAGATTATTTGCACTAGGTCACTCGAAGAACTTTTAACTCGCTGGTGGTATATTTATTTCTTGTTGCACTTCTCACGTCTGCTCTCGTTGAGAACATATACGTGACTCCGGGGTTTCATTTTGCTCTTGCTTAAATGAACTTTCCTGGTCATTTTACATCAATGGTGGCGGTTTTTCTATTGTTATCACCCAGCATATTTCTTTGTGCTCAAGGCTGCGTGATCCATTTTAAGCCAACGAATCAAGGCTGCAGCCAGCCTGCCTAGATTCGTTACAATAATTAATATTTCTAGATTATCTTTATGTGGGTTACCATTTTTAGCAGGATTTTATTCTAAGGATTTAATTTTAGAAATATCTTGTCTGAAATTAATTTTTTAATATATTTTTTATATAATTTTTGATCAGGATTGACCGTTAGATATAGAATTCGTTTAATTTATTATACGATAATAAAAAATATAGTTTATATTTCTTTAAATAATTTTAATGAAGAAAGTATTAATATATTAAAAAGAAAAGTAGGCTTAATTTGTTTGGCTATTATAAGAGGGAGTTTATTGAATTGATTGTTATTTTCAAATTTTTATGTAATTATTTTACCTAAAATAATAAAATTATTAATTTTATTTATTATTATTGCAGGCATGTATTTAGGGTATGAATGTTCTAAGTTAAGGTTTATTTTCAGAATTTTTCAAAAAGTTTATTTTATTATTTTATTGCAAGAATATGGTTTATACCAGTAATTTTTTCTTATAGTTTCAGTAAAATTATTTTAAGTGATAGTACTTATATACAGTGTGTCCCACCGTATCTGAGACATAGCATTTTAACATGGTCTTACGATAATTTGATAATATTTGCTCCCCGTTAACTGTTTTTGTTATTTTTATTTTACGATCTGGTTCTAAATGTCCCCAGTAATGATGTTGTAGACTTATTTTTATTTAAATGTCTTTAAAAATTAATAAAATCACATTTTTTAAAAATAAATCACAATCTTTACTTTGTATATCAGTTTAATGGACAAGTGCTCAACGCCGCAAATAGCTTAGTCGGCTAGCGCGTTGGCCAACATCAGTTACCTTCACGCCAAGCCAAGGGTCGAATCCCGAGAGCTCATAATTAATATTTTTTTTTTTAATAATGAAAATCGTGAGGATCCGCCCCTCTGTGAGACGTGTGACACTCGTGTCACCGTTTCGCATATTTTAATAGAGTGTGTCCAGTTTAGGGACACACGTCAGCAGATCGGATTGTCAGGTGATCTGTCGGTTGTTTTAGGAAATGATCCTGACAATGTCGATCTGCTGTTTCGATTTTTAAAAGAAACCGGTCTTGAACGGTTTATTTAATTTTATTTATTTATATACATTTAGGCCCATTTACAGCCTTTATGGTTTTTTCTTTATATCTTTCTGTATATTATATGACACATTTTATTTGTACTTATAACGATTTTATTTTGTTGTGTCAATTTTTGATTTTGCTTTTATTTTATTGTTTTTACTTTTGTTTTGTTTACACTTTGTATCTTTACAGACGCTAATGACCTCTGTTGTCGAGCGTCTATAATTCACAATTCAATTCAATTTGAAATTTTATTTCGAAGTTATTTACAGCAAATTACGTTAAAATACGGTAAAAAAATAATTTTTACGTTTGACATGTAAATTTGCATTGAAAAACTTTTGTTTTGATATATGAATTTTTAAAACTTAGAAAAATTAAAAAAAAATAATTTTAATATTTTTTAAATTTTTAAAGATTTTAAACATCCTAAAAAGTTTAAAAAATCTTGTTAAAAATTTAAAAAATTTTAAAAATATTAATTATTTTAAAATTTACAAAAATCATTAAAAAATTTTTTTTTTTTTTTGACATGCGAATCATTTTTTTTTTTAACAAATCGACTTTAATTTGCGTTTTCCATAAAAAAGTCATTTAAAAGAAAAATTTTTTTTGACATGCACTAATTTTTTTTAACAAATCGGCTTTGTTTTGCGTTTTCCAATCGAGTTTCACTAAAAAATTCAACTTTGAAGTATTTTGGCACTGTTAAATAATAAATATGATTCAATAATGAAATCTTATTTTGAAGTCATTTACAGCAAATTACGTTAAAATACGGTAAAAAAATGATTTTTACGTTTGACATGTAAATTTGCATTGAAAAACTTTTGTTTTGATATATGAATTTTTAAAAACTTAGAAAAATTAAAAAAAAAATAATCTTAAAGTTTTTTAAATTTTTAAAGATTTTAAACATTTTAAAAAGTTTAAAAAATCATGTTAAAAATTTTATTAATTTAAAAATTTAAAAAAATCATTTAAAAAAAATCTTTTTTTGACATGCAAAATTTTTTTTTTAACAAATCGGCTTTATTTTGCGTTTTCCAATCGATTTACACTAAAAAATTCAACTTTGAATCATTTTGGCACCGTTAAATATGATTCAATAATGAAATCTTTTTTCGAAGTTATTTATAGCAAATTACGTTAAAATACGGTAAAAAAATGATTTTTACTGTAACGATATATCATAAACTCATATCATTACAGTAAGTATTTTTATACATACATTTTATTTCATTTTAAATTCATTATTTCTGTTGTCAAATATTTAAATAAATTTTATTCTTATAGCTATGTTATGTAAGGACCTAGATTGACTTGACTGCTGATGTTATTTTTTACATGATATTCTTAACGTTTTGGGATGTTTTATGACTTTAAAATTTTTTTTTTTAAATTTTTCTAAGTTTAAAAAATTCATAAAAATTATTAAACTTTTTAAAATTTTTGACATGATTTTTTCAACGTTTTAGGATGTTTCGAGACTTTAAGAATTTTTAAATTTTTTAAAATTTTTTCTGAGTTTTAAAAATTCATATATCAATTCAAATTTTTTCATTGCCAATTTACATGTCAAACGTAAAAACCGTTCTTTTACCGTATTTTAAACGTAATTTGCCGTAAATAACTTCGAAAAAAGATTTTATTATTGAATCATATTTAACGGTGCCAAAATGCTTCAAAGTTTATTTTCTTAGTGTAAATCGATTGGAAAACACAAAATAAATCCGATTTATCAAAAAAAAATTTTTTGCAAGTCAAATAAAAATTTGAATTTTAAAAATGATTTTTTAAAATTATTAAATTTTTTAAAATTTTAAAAGTCTTAAAACATCCTAAAACGTTAAAAAAATCATGTTAAAAATTTTTTAAATTTTAATAATTTTAAAATTTTAAAAAATCATTTTTTAAATTAAAATTTTTAATAGACTTGCAAAAATTTTTTTTTTAATAAATCGGCTTTATTTTGCGTTTTCCGATCGATTTACACTAAGAAAATCAACTTTGAAGCATTTTGGCACCGTTAAATATGGTTTAATTATGAAATCTTTTTTCGAAGTTATTTACAGCAAATTACGTTAAAATACGGTAAAAATATAATTTTTACGTTTGACATGTAAATTAGCATTGAATAAAATTCGAATTGATATATGAATTTTTAAAACTTAGAGAAATTTAAAAAAAATAATTTTAAATATTTAAAAAATATTAAAGTCGTAAAACATCCTAAAGCGTTAAAAAAATCAAGTTAAAAATTATAATAATTTTAAAAAATCATTTTTATAATTAAAATTTTTATTTGACTTGCAAACATTTTTTTTTAATAAATCGGCTTTATTTTGCGTTTTCCAATCGATTTACACTAAGAAAATCAACTTTGAAGCATTTTGGCACCGTTAAATATGGTTCAATAATGAAATCTATTTTCGAAGTTATTTACAGCAAATTACGTTTAAATACGGTAAAAAATGGTTTTTACGTTTGACATTTAAATTAGCAATGAAAAAAATTCGAATTGATATATAAATTTTTAAAACTTAGAAAAAATTTTAAAAATTTAAAAATTTTAAAAGTCTTAAAACATCCTTAAACGTTGATAAAATCATGTAAAAAATTTTAAACATTTTAATAATTTTTATGAATTTTTAAATCTTAGAAAAATTTAAAAAAAAAATTTTTAATAAACATTTTTTTAAGTAATATCATTGCTTATAATTAAGACATTATGTTAATTTTTTTGACAAATAAAATTTAAGAAACAATATTAAAACAGTTCATTTTTAATTTTATAAAAAATAACAACGCTTTTTAGTTTATTATAACTTGCATTTAAAAAAAATCTTGAAAAAGAAATTTAAACTGACAGTTTACACGTCCAGAATTATTAAAACTGCAACTCATACCAAGTTTCTCGGTATTACAATTTCTGACACGTTAACCTGGGACGCACACGTCACTGAATCTAGTAAAAAATTGAACAAGACTTGTTATTTACTATGGCAATTTCGTACAATGCTCAATAATCTTGACATTCTCAAAACTATTTATTATTCTAACTTTCAATCAATCTGCTCTTATGGCATAATTTTTTGGGGAAATTCTTCTTCTCTACAGAGACTTTTTGTCATCCAAAAGAGAGCTGTTAGAATAATAACAAACTCCAACCCAATTTCATCTTGTAAAGAGCTCTTCAAGTCTTTGAAAATTCTAACTTTACCTAGTCTGTACATTTATGAATGTATCTGTTTTGTCTTCAAGAATAAAGAATTATTCTCCAGTAATAGTGATTTTCATACCTGTAATACGAGATTCAGGTCTTTATTAAGAGTTCCTCAACACAGGCTAACTTTGTTTCAAAGTGGTGTGTATTACAACTGTGTTTGCTTTTATAATAAGCTGCCAATCTCTATAAAAAATATTAAAACTTTAAATAACTTCAAGCGATCTGTTAAATCTTTTTTGATACAGGAATTTTTTTATTCGATAAATGAGTATCTGTCGCAATGATAATGACTATGAATATATAAATTTGTATTATATTTATATGCATTTTATTAATTCTTTTAATACCGCTTAATTTAATTTAATTTTCTATTGTAACTTTGTAATTACTTATTGATAACTCACCCTCCTGTTTTGTACAGTGTTCTTTTTGGGGCAAAATATATTATTATTATTATTATTATTATTATTATTATTATTATTATTATTATTATTATTATTATTATTATTATTATTATTATTATTAAAATATTTCTGACAGTAATAATTTTGCTTTTAGTAATTTACAGATTGCTCAAAAATTTTTTATGTGTATTACAGAGTGTATTTTCGTTACTATGAAAGTTACTAAAATTTCACATAGATTTGGTTTTTAGTATAGGTACCTATATAAAAAGTTTTAGTAATTAAATTGGTGCCGACCTCAAAATTTTATTATTTTCCTCTTTTTAGTGGCTTTTTTTGAAAGAGGTTGTACTTATTTTCTTATAATTTCTTTTTATTTTTTAGTTTTTAGTGACTGCAATAAGTACTTTGCACGTTATTAACCGACTTCTCTCTTGATCTTTAATTACTAAACAAAAAAAAATAATATATACTGAACCGATTTAAGTAACATTTATATGGGACCATCCTGAAGGTATGCCTTAATGATTAGAAAGAAAAATCATCAAAATCGGTTCGTAAATGCAGGAGATATTTATAAGGTAACATACATAAAAAATAACTTTATTTATTAGAAAAAAAGAAACTACTGAACCGATTTAAATAAAAATTATATGGCACCATTCCGTAAACATTTTTTTATGGGGTCAAACTTACCCTCAATAAAAGTGCGAGTTATACTAAAAAGTAAAAAGCTTCATGAAATTGCATCGTTTGTGAAAAAATGAATTTTCATTGTTAAAGATTAATATTTTTGAACGAAATTACTCAAATCTAATTGATTTTATTTATTGCTTACCTGAGCTTGAGTCACACACAACACAGCTATGTAAAACGCACTATAGCGAACATAAAATGTCGTTTCTAGAACAACGTAACCTCATAATTTCAATTCTGAGGTAGATTAGCGCATGCGCAAATTTTGTTTATTACCGCCAGTTCCCTTCTAATACCTTTTATTTCCTTTGAATTCCGTTCCAATACCTCATAATACCTTTTAATTCCCCGGAAATTCTCATAATACCTAATAATTCCTTTAAATACCGTCGAAATACATTAATTCCATCTTAATTGCCCCTGCCTGTACACTATTTCCTTCGGCGGTTTACCCCTCGATATTATGTAATGAGAAAAAATTAAAATATCTTTGTTTTTTAAAAATTAAAGAAGTCACTAAACTGTCACTAAACTGTGTAACATTCAATAAAATAAAAATTACTTTTTTTGTTAATTTATAATAATATTATTTTATTATAAATACTAATCAACTGGCGACGAGGATTAAAAAGCAGGCGGATGATTTAAAGCAAGTTCTTTTCGCTGTCCTACACCAGCAGGAAGAGGCGGCTAAGAAAAGGGAAGCTGAACTTTTATCACTAATAAAAAAACTACAACAGCCTACTGATGACGGTTCTAAAAGCTCGTCAAATACGGCAACATTACCACAGCTTCCTGACATTGAACTCTTTGAACCAGACGATCAGGATTCAAGCAAATTCGATGAATGGCTGACAAGATTTCAATTCGCACTAGATTGTACTGCTCCTACTATGGATTCTAGAGAAAAAGTCAAATTTCTAATGACTAAACTCTGTACAACGGCGTTCAGTGAGTACAGTAAATCATGCTTACCTAAAGAAGTAACAGATTACGACTACGAAGACACCATAAGACGCCTTGGTGAGCTTTTCAACCAACGTCATTCGGTATTCGCTGAACGTTACGAATGTCTTCGCATTAACAAGACTGATTCAGAAGACTTCCGGCACTACACAAACAGGGTGAAGGCTGCTGTCCGAAAATTCAAATTCAAAGAACTTAACGAGGAACAGTTCGCCAGTCTCATCACTTTGTCAGGCTTGAAGTCCTCAGCAGATGAATCACTTCGCGGCCGCATTCTTCAAAAACTCAACATTGATGACGACAAAATAATATTTGAAGACGTCATTAATGACTGCGTTGATTTCATTGCAATGAAGGCCGATTCAAAACTTGTCGAACACAAAACTCTTGGTCATCAGGTCAACGTCATTCAAAACAATAAAAATACAAACGCCAAAAATGACAACAATAAAAAATTACCGCCGTCTCCATGTTTTCGCTGTGGTGAACTACATTGGATTAAGAATTGTCCTCACAACAAACATAAATGCACCAAGTGTTCCAAGATTGGACACTTAGAAAAACAATGCAGAAAATCTACAGGGAATTCACAACCACCACCAAAACAACTTAGCATCGTTCAAATCGGTTTTATTCAAGGCCTAGACGATACAAACGGTCTTATTAAAACATCAGTACTTGTTAACGATATTGCAATTCAATTCAATGTCGATAGTGGTTCAGAAATAAATGTCATCAATGAAGATACCTATGAATTAATTGGCAAACCGACAATTTTACAATGCACAGAGCAAGCCCGCACCTTCGACGATCGCTCGACTTCTTTTATTGGCAGAAGTCGTGCAGAATTCAAATGTGGAAACTATTCACACGAAGAAATTTTCTACGTAGCAAAACGGGATTCGCTCAACCTTCTCTCGGAATAGGTGCAATGCGTCGATTTGGATTTATTCAAATGAACCAAGGGATCAACCATGTTACCATTGACAACAAGACAACAAAAGATGACATTGTCCGTTCACTCCAGAACAAGTTTCCAAAGGTTTTCAATGATAAATTGGGATACTGTTCTACAACAAAGGCCAAATTAATGTTGAAACCCGATGCTGTTCCTGTTTTTCGCCGAGCAAGACCGGTTCCGTACGCTACTTTTTCAATAGTGGAGCGAGAACTGAATCGTTTGGAAGAATTACAGATACTCAGAGTGGGCTGCTCCGATTGTTGTGGTCAGAAAATCAAACGACTCAACAAGACTATGCGCAGACTTCTCGACTGGCCTCAATAGTGCCCTTTTGTCACACCATCATCCATTATCACTGCCAGATGACTTATTCGCTATTCTCAACGGTGGTCAAATATTTTCTCAGATTGATTTTTCTGAAGCTTATTTTCAAGTCGAACTCGATGACAGTTCAAAGAAACTCTGTGTAATAAATACCCACCGAGGTCTTTACGAACTACAACGTCTACCATTTGGCGTGAAATCGGCTCCAGGAATTTTCCAATCAATCATGGATAGCATCTTAACGGGATTGCCATTTGGTACAGCATATCTCGACAACGTCGTTATCGTAA
>CM077516.1:40830353-40868859 GCA_039654895.1 Mongoloraphidia duomilia | reverse complement strand
GCTCAACAAGACTCTGCACAGACTTCTCGACTGGCCTCAATAGTGCCCTTTTGTCACACCATCATCCATTATCACTGCCAGATGACATATTCGCTATTCTCAACGGTGGTCAAATATTTTCTCAGATTGATTTTTCTGAAGCTCATTTTCAAGTCGAACTTGAAGCCAGCCTTTTTTTTTTAATGTTAAATTATTAGATTAACAAACCTTAATAGTGTTTTAGCAAAAGGCTAAAAAAACACCCTTTTTTTTTAAAAAAAAAAAAACTACGCCGGGGCCCATAGCGGCGGTAATAACAAACTGACGTTCAGACGATAAAGGATGACAGAGGTTCATATTTTATAAAAAAATATTAATAACTAAGATTTCACAAAATTTAAAATACAATTTATTAAAATTCCTGCACAATGGCGATTATTGAAAATATACTTATAATATGAATACAATTAGGTAACTATTAAATGGTTTAATTACAATAATACAATAACATTATTTATTCATAGCGTGGTATTAACTACGTTTTTTAAGTTTCTATGGTACAAAAGAAGCAATTAATATAACTACTTATTAAGTTGTAATTTACGCGTGAGCATCGTACATACAAAAACTGGATAAACTATCATTTCAATCGTAATGCCACTTTGATTTTCTTACACGTGCACGCGATTAAAATATTTAAAAAAAAGGTTACAGTTCCGACAGCTGATCGGAGACGACTGATATCACTTCAATGAACGCACAAGCTGCCGCCCACCAAAGACGACAACAGAGTTCAAAAAATGACACTTACGCACACTAGTTTGTTTGTTTTTTTTTTTTTTTTTTTTTTTTTTTTTTAAACTCCAACGTTATACCTCCCACCACGTTACTTTAAAAAACGAAGGGGTAACAAACTCGATGACAGTTCAAAGAAACTCTGTGTAATAAATACCCACCGAGGTCTTTACGAACTACAACGTCTAACATTTGGCGTGAAATCGGCTCCAGGAACTTTCCAATCAATCATGGACAGCATATTAACTGGATTGCCATTTGGTACAGCATATCTCGACGACGTCGTTATCGTAAGTAAGAATCTAGAAGAACACAAGAAACACTGCATGAAGTTTTCGACCGCATAAATAACTTCGGATTCAAAATTCATCTTGAGAAGTGTACATTTTTCAAGAATTCCATAAAATACTTGGGATATATTATTGACAAAGAAGGACGTCGCCCAGACCCATCTAAAATAGCATCGATCGTTAACATGCCTGAGCCAACAGACGTATCTTCACTGCGGTCATTCTTGGGTATGGTCAACTATTATCAAGCATTCGTAAATAATCTACGTTTCATTCGTCAACCGCTCGATGACCCACTTAAGAACCATCAACAATGGGAATGGAGTAACAAATGCCAGCTCGCTTTCAAAAAAATTAAGGAAATACTCCAGTCAGATTTACTATTGACGCACTATGACCCTTCTTTGAACATCATTGTCGCCGCCGATGCTTCTAAGTTGGGAATTGGCGCGGTTATTCAACATCGTCTACCCGACGGTACTATTAAATCTATTGCACACGCTTCACGCGCATTGACAGCAGCGGAGAAGAACTACAGCCAAATCGAAAAAGAAGGTTTAAGTCTTGTTTACGCCGTAAAGAAATTCCACAAAATGCTTTATGGTCGACAATAATTTCACACTTCTTACAGACCATAGACCTCTGTATCAATTTTTGGTGGACGTAGAGGTATTTCAGTTCATACGGCAAGTCGACTCCAAAGATGGGTGACCACCCTACTCGCATATGACTTTACGATTGAGTACCGAAAATCAAGCGAATTTGGTCAAGTGGATGCTCTTTCGCGCCTCATTTACAACCAAACACATGATGAAGACAGGGTAATAGCTGCAACGTTAATACATTTTGACGTAGCGGCTATTATGCGACACCTGCCACTCACCTTCAAGCTTCTATGTGAGGGTACAGAAGGCGACCCATGTTTTCAAGAAATCAAAAATTACATTAGGACCAATTGGCCTAATATAAACATGCTTCACAATCGTCCGGAATGGCCAACTCTTCAACAGTTTTACTACATACGTGATCAATTGGCTATTGAACAAGGCTGCCTAATGTTCAAAGAACGAATAGTGGTACCACCCAGCCTTCAAAAAGAAGTACTTAAGATGTTTCACCATGGTCACCCGGGGATACGACGTATGAAATCTATCGCTCGCGGCTATGCGTATTGGCCAAACATGGATCAACAAATTGAAAAGCTGGTTCGTGAATGTTCAAGATGCGCAGCCGTCGCTAAACAGTCGGTAAAGACATTGCTGCATTCGTGGCCAAAAGCAACAAAACCTTGGCAGCGAATTCACATCGACTTCGCCGGACCTTATCAAGAACATAATTTTTTAGTAATCGTGGACGCCTATTCAAAGTATCCCGAAATTTTTACGATGACAAACACTACATCAGCAGCTACAATAGCTATACTTAAATAGCTTTTCATTAGACATGGACTACCAGAGATGATCGTGAGCGATTATGGCACACAATTCACTTCACACGAGTTTAGAAGATTCTGTATAGAAAACGCTATAGAACAGACATTTTCACCGCCTTATCACCCGCAATCTAACGGTCAGGCGGAACGGTTTGTCGATACGATGAAAAGAGCCCTGTACAAATTAAAAGGGGAAGGAAACATCCAGCAACTGCTAGATATTTTCCTTGGAACGTACCGAACTACACCAAACTCGACATTGACAAGCTGTAAAAGTCCCGCAGAACTTTTTCTGGCAAGAAAACCACGGACAACATTAGACCTAATACTGCCGACTTACCAATCAGCGACAAGAGATTTTCAAATGGAGAGTCAATTCAATGAAAAACATGGAGCACGTCCCCGCAGATTCAATGTAGGAGATCTTATCTACGGCCGTTACAGATCCTCTCATCCGTGGAAACCTGGAAAAATTATTGATCAAGTGGGAAAAGTCATTTACAAGGTGACTTTTGATGACGAGATCACATAGAAATTTCACATAAATCAATTGCGTCCTCGACATGAACAAACAGACAAGACAGAAGATGAACTTGCGATTCTTGCAGAGACATTTGAGATTTCTATACCACGACGTGAAGACACAAAACCTCCAGACCATCAAACAGCTCCGAAACCAGATGTTCCACAAATGATTCTCGATGTATCAGAAGACCAGCCAAGACGAACTCAACGACAGCCTATCCCTACAGCCCAGATACAGCTGGACCCTCAAAAAATGTCCTACCGGTATTCCTTGCGGAAATACTAAAACACTTGTTTCCATACTTGAAGGGGGAGATGTTGGGATACAACTTTATGGAATCAAACTGTACTTTTGATTATGCTATCATATTATGTAATGTAAAAAATTCAGAGGAATTAAAATATCTTTGTATTATAAAAATTAAAGAAGACAGTATAATTTTGACACTAAACTGTGTAACATTTAATAAAATAAAGAATAACTTTTTTTGTTAATTTATAACAATATTCAAGTGTGCAAGCTTTCACGGCCGGAAACCATGAAGAATTATAACAATATTGTTTTTTTATAAATACTTAACAGACTTGCAAAAAAATGTTTTTTAATAAATCGGCTTTATTTTGCGTTTTCCAATCGATTTACACTAAAAAAATCAACTTTGAAGCATTTTGGCACCGTTAAATATGGTTCAATAATAAAATCTTTTTTCGAAGTCATTTTAAGCAAATTACGTTTAAATACGGTATAAGAATAGTTTTTACGTTTGACATATAAATTGGCAATGAAAAAAATTCGAATTGATATATGTAATTTTAAAAATTAGAAAAAATTTATAAAAAAATATTTTAAAAATTTAAAAATATTTAAAGTCTTAAAACATCCTAAAACGTTGAAAAAATCATGTGAAAAATTATAAAAATTTTAATAATTTTTATAAATTTTTAAAACTTAGAAAAATTTAAAAAAAAAATTAAAAAATTTTAAAAGTCTTAAAACATCCCAAAACGTTGAGAAAATCATGAAAAAATTTTAAAAGTTTTAATAATTTTAAAATTTTAAAAAATCATTTTTATAATTAAAATTTTTATTTGACTTGCAAAAAATTTTTTTTTAATAAATCGGCTTTATTTTGCGTTTTCCAATCGATTTACACTAAGAAAATCAACTTTAAAGCATTTTGGCACCGTTAAATATGGTTCAATAATGAAATCTTTTTTCGAAGTTATTTTCAGCAAATTACGTTTAAATACGGTAAAAAAATGAGTTTTTACGTTTGACATGTAAATTAGCATTGAAAAAAATTCGAATTGATATAATATGAATATTTAAAAACCTAGGAAAATTAAAAAAAAATAATTTTAAAAATTTAAAAAATATTAAAGTCGTAAAACATCCTAAAACGTTAAAAAATCAAGTTAAAAATTTTAACAATTTTAAAAAATTATTTTTAAAATTCAAAATTTTATTTGACTTGCAAAAAAATTTTTTTTTAATGAATCGGCTATATTTTGCGTTTTCCAATCGATTTACACTAAGAAAATCAACTTTAAAACATTTTGGCACTGTTAAATATGGTTCAATAGTAAAATCTTTTTTTGAAGTTATTTACAGCAAATTACGTCAAAATACGGAAAAAGAATGGTTTTTACGTTTGACATGCAAATTGGCAATGAAAACAATTCGAATTGATATATGAATTTTTAAAATTTAAAAAAAAATTTGGAAAAAATTAAAAAAATTTTTAAAGTCTTAAAACATCCTAAAACGTTGAAAAAATCATGTTAAAAATTTTAATAATATTTATGAATTTTTAAAACTTAGAAAAATTTTAAAGAAATAATTTTAAAAATTTAAAAAATATTGAAGTCGTAAAACATCCTAAAACGTTAAAAAAATCAAGTTAAAAATATTAAAAATTTTAATAATTTTAAAAATTTATTTTTAAAATTCAAATTTTTATTTGACTTGCAAAAAATTTTTTTTAATAAATCGGCTTTATTTTGCGTTTTTCAATCGATTTACACAAAGAAAATCAACTTTAAAGCATTTTGGCACCGTTAAATATGGTTCAATAATAAAATCTTTTTTCGAAGTTATTTACAGCAAATTACGTTTAAATACGATAAAAGAATGGTTTTTACGTTTGACATAGAAATTGGCAATGATAAAAATTCGAATTGATATATAAATTTTTAAAACTTAGAAAAATTTAAAAAAAAAAATTTAAAAATTTAAAAATTTTTAAGGTCTTACAACATCCCAAATCGTTGAGAAAATCATGTTAAGAATTTTAAAAAGAATTTTTAAAATGAAAATTTTTATAAATTTTTAAAAGCTAAACATTAAAACTTAAAAATCAGTAAAAATCAAAATTTTATTAAAAAACTTAGAAAATTTAAAAAAAATTTAAAATATAAAAGTCTCAAAACATCTTAAAACGTTAAAAAATCATGTTAAAAATATTAAAAATTTTAATAATTTTAAAATTTTGAAAAATCATTTTTAATATTAAAATTTTTATTTGTCATGCATAAAATTTTTTTTTGATAAATCGGCTTTATTTTGCGTTTTCCGATCGATTTACACTAAGAAAATCAACTTTTAAGCATTTTGGCATTGTTAAATATGGTTCAATAATGAAATTTTTTTTCGAAGTTATTTACAGCAAAATACGTTTAGAATTCGGTAAAAAAATGATTTTTACGTTTGACATGTAATTTAGCATTGAAAAAAATTCGAATTGAAATATGAATTTTTAAAACTTAGGAAAATTTTAAAAAACTTATTTTAAAAATTTAAAAAATATTAAAGTCGTAAAACATCCTAAAACGTTGAAAAAAATCATGTTAAAAATTTTATAAATTTTAATAATTTTAAAAAATCGTTCAATAACAAAATCTTTTTTTGAAGTTATTTACAGCAAATTACGTTTAAATACGGTATAAGAATGGTTTTTACGTTTGACATATAAATTGGCTATGAAAAAAATTCGAATTGATATATGACATTTTAAAAATTAGAAAGAATTTAAAAAAAAAATTTTAAATGTTTAAAAATTTTAAGTCTTAAAACATCCCAAAACGATGAAAAAATCATGTAAAAAAGTTTAAAAATTTTAATAATTTTTATGAATTTTTAAAACTTAGAAAAATTTAAAAAAAAAAATTTTAAAAATTTAAAAGTCTTAAAACATCCTAAAACGTAAAAAAAATCATGTTAAAAATTTGTTAAAAATTTTAATAATTTTAAAATTTTAAAAAATCATTTTTAAAATTTTTTTTTGACTTGCAAAAAATTTTTTTTTGATAAATCGGCTTTATGTTGCGTTTTCCGATCGATTTACACTAAGAAAATCAAATTTGAAGCATTTTGGCACCGTTAAATATGGTTCAATAATGAAATTTTTTTCGAAGTTATTTACAGCAAATTACGTTTAAATTCGGTAAAAAAATGATTTTTACGTTTGACATGTAAATTAGCATTGAAAAAAATTCGAATTGATATATAAATTTTTATAACTTAGAAAAATTTTAAAAATCTAATTTTAAAAATTTTAAAAATATTAAAGTCGTAAAACATCCTAAAACTTAAAAAAAATCAAGTTAAAAATTTAAACAATTTTAAAAAATCATTTTTAAGATTCAAATTTTTATTTGACTTGCAAGAAATTTTTTTCTAATAAGTCGGCTTTATTTTGCGTTTTCTGATCGATTTAGACTAAGAAAATCAACTTTGAAGCATTCTGGCACCGTTAAATATGGTTCAATAATGAAATCTTTTTTCGAAGTTATTTACAGCAAATTACATTTAAATTCGGTAAAAAAATTATTTTTGACGTTTGACAAGAAATTTTGCTTTTAATAAATTCGGCTTGATATTTGCGTTTTCCGACTTCGAAAATTTTAAACACTAATTGAAAATTAACAACTAATAAGTCGTAAAGCATCCTGGCACCGTTAAAAAAATCATTTTAAAAATTTTAAAATTTTAACAGTATTTAAAACATCCTAAAACGTTGAGACAATGCATGTAAAAATTTTTATAAATTTTAATAATCGTTTTATGAATTTTTAAAACTTAAAAAAATTCAGAAAGAAAAATTTTGAAACATTTAAAAATTTTAAAAATTTTGAAATTTTAAAAGTCTTAAAACATCCTAAAACGTTGAGAAAATCATGTAAAAATCATTAAAATTTTTAATTATTTTTATGAATTTTCAAAACTTAAAAAATTTTCAAAAAAATTTTAAAATTTAAAATTTTAAAAGTTTAAAAGTCTTAAAACATTTTAAAACGTAAAAAAAATCATGTTAGAATTTTTAAAAATTTTAATATTTTAATAGTTTTAAAAAATCATTTTTATAATTAATATTTTTATTTGACCTGCAAAAAATTTTTTTTTAATAAATCGGCTTTATTTTGCGTTTTCCAATCGATTTACACTAAGAAATTCAACTTTGAAGCTTTTTTGCACCGTTAAATGAGGTTCAATAATAAAATCTTTTTTCGAAGTTATTTACTGAAAATTACGTTTAAATACGGTAAAAACTTGATTTTATCAATTCGAATTTTTTTCAATGCTAATTTACATGTGTAACGTAAAAACCATTTTTTTTCCGTATTTAAACGTAAATTGCAGTAAATAATTACGAAAAAAGATTGTATTATTGAACCTCATTTAACGGTGAATTGCTTCAAAGTTGAATTTATTAGTGTAAATCGATTGGAAAACGCAAAATAAAGCCGATTTATTAAAAAAAAATTTTTTTGCAAGTCAAGTAAAAATATTAATTTTAAAAATGATTTTTAAAAATTTTTAAATAATTAAAATTTTTATAAAATTTTTAAATGATTTATTTAACGTTTTAGGATGTTTTAAGTCTTTAAAAATTTAAAAATTTTAAAAATTATTTTTAAAATTTTTTCTAACTTTTAAAAATTCATATATCAATACGAATTTTTTTCAATGCAAATTTACATGTCAAACGTTAAAATCAAGTTTTTACCGCCTTTAAACGTAATTTTCAGTAAATAACTTCGAAAAAGGATTTTATTATTGAACCTCATTTAACGGTGCAAAAATGTTTCAAAGTTGAATTTCTTAGTGTAAATCGGTTGGAAAACGCCAAATAAAGCCGATTTATTAAAAAAAAGATTTTTTTGCAGGTCAAATAAAAATATTAATTTTAAAATAATTTTGAAAATTTTTAAAATATTAAAATTTTAAAATTTCTAACATGATTTTTTTTACGTTTTAGGATGTTTTAAGACTTTTAAAATTTTTTTTAAAAATTTTTCTGTTTTTAAAAATTCATAAAAATTTTTAAAATTTTTACCTGATTTTCTCAACGTTTTTGTATGTTCTGAGAGGTGTGCCGTCAGTTGATCCCAGCAATTTGATACCACGACATTTGATCCCACGACAACTGGTCCCAACGACATTTGATCCCAACGACAATTGATCCCACGACATTTGATCCCAAAAAATTGTCTATAAACTAACAGAGCCTGATAAGTAATAAAGTTATTAAATTTTATTAATTTAATGAAATAATTTAATCGAAGGAAATTTGTTTGAATTAAATTTGTAGACATTATGATATATTTGTAATTACATTTGATATTCGAACTCTAACGAATGTAATAGTAAATATAATGTGTTTATGATTAACTCATAAACACATTATATTTACTATTACATTCGTTAGAATTCGAATATCAATGTAATTACAAATATATCATAATGTCTACAATTTTAATTCAAACAAATTTCCCTCGATTAAATTATTTCTTTAAAGATTATGTTAAAGATCAAGTTGAATAATTCACTTTTATTTATCATTTCCCGGGATACGTCGTAATTTTGTCAAATATCGTATTTTTTAAATTTTGTTGAAAAATTACCTATTGTACATAGAAACTTCGAAACATCAGATGTGCAGTCAATTTGGTCTTTCGTGCTTTTCACATTATAACGAATTGTTAAATATGCCATTAAAGTTTATGAAAAGTCAGCGTGATAATTTGTTATTAATTCATAAAATACAATATTTGACAAAATTACGACGTATCCCGGGCAATGATAAATAAAAGTGAATTATTCAACTTGATCATTACATAATCTCTAAAGGATTATTAAATAATAAACACATTATACTATTACATCCGTTAGAATTCTAATAACAATGTAATTACAAATATATCATAACGTCCACAAATTTAATTCAAACAAATTTCCCGACAAAGGGAATAATCGATTAAATTATTTCATTAAATTAATAAAATTTGATAACTTTATTACTTATCAGACGCTATTAGTTTATAGACAATTTTTTGGGATCAAATGTCGTGGGATCAATTGTCGTTGTGGATCATAGACGCGTCGACATCTGAGGATCAATTAGCGTCGTGCGACTACACTAAATGACGACTGGGACTTCAAACTGCATGGCATCACAAAACGTCCATGGAGCGCAGGTGTAAGACTTCGAACCCACGGCAGTCCAGTCTAGAGGTTGCGGCGCCAAGCACGCTACCATCTAGGCAATACTGCCCGTCGTTAGGAACAATTGTCGTGGAATTTCAAATTGCTGGGATCAAATGTCATGGAACCGTCCTATAGACTTTGAGAAAATCATGTAAAAAATTTTAAAAATTTAATAATTTTTATGAATTTTTAAAAAAAATTTTAAAAATTTTAAAAATCTTAAAACATCCTAAATAGCCTGCTCAATTTAGCCCTAAAAGTAATAGTAAAGTTACAAAAATTAGCGGAGAGCTAAAAATTGGTATGAATGTTCGGAACACCATTATAAATGAGTGTTGAAAAGTTCCCATCGATCCCGTACCTGGAAAAAATTTTATTCAAGGTCAAAGGTCTCAAAAATGGGTTTTTCGCGTTTTTCAGCAAAACGGTAAGTTTTATCATAAAATTAAGTCAGACAAAAATTGTAGATCATATAATTATCTATAAAAAATGTCTCAAACTTTTTTCCTAAGAGCCACCGTTTCTGAGATATAACGATTATAAAAGTTGAAAAAGTTGTAATCTTCATAACATGCATAAGTGCGCCACGCATACACACCACTGAAGCTGTAATACAAGTAAAAATATTTTTCTATTGGTCAATGTAACTTGCATATACAAAACAGTATAGTTATGAGAATATCAGGTATAAAGAAACCCAGACCCTCATTTTGTACGCCAATGTAACCTTCAGCAACATCTGCCTCCTATTGAATTGTCTGCGTGGGGTCGTATACCTGCTTTCTTTTAAAATGCCGAGGACAGTGTGGTCCTGTGGCTAGCGTTGCGGCCTCTGGATCAGACTGTCGTGGGTTCTAATCCCGTCTTCGCTCATGGATGTTTTGTGATGTCATTTAGTTTTAAGTTATAATTGTTATTTAATGTAATCAAGACGCTAATGACCTAAGCTGTCGACGCGTCTATAATTTACAATAAATAAAAAACTCGGGTCGCAGTGCCAAAACCCTGCCGACAATATTGTGTATTTGCTAATACTGGCATTGTGGCTTTATTATGTGAACTTGAGTTTGTTTTTGAACGAAATAAAAAATGTAACCCCTTAATACATCCCTTAAAATAATATTTTTTTTTAATTTCAATATTTTTATCAATGCAACCTCGGTACCAAATTAAATACACCCTTCAGTAAGTAAAGCACTATCCGCAAACTAGTGTTTTCATAAAATTTGTAAGTCCGGTCCTGTCGGGCCGATTTTATTAAAATTTTAGCAGCACATTTTAATCGTTACTAAAGGGCTAAATTTCAATTTTGAAACGATTCTGAGAATTTTTTCGGCATTTTTGGGCCCTAAAACATTTTTCAACCCCTTAAAACCACCCTTAAAATGGTCCGATTGGGACCATTTTTAATAGGCTTTGTGCGGTGATGGATTTCAACGTGCCTACCAAATTTCGTCAAAATTTATTTACTCTTTCGAAAGTTATTGCCCGCATATATATACATTTCCAAAAATGGTCCCAAAGTGTTCAGGAGGCTATGAAACGTCGAGAAATTTTGGTCCGACCCCTAGGTCGCGCCATCCGACCGACGCCAATAGTGTATGTGCCATATGGAAAATACACTAATAAATTTTAAAATGCCTAATGAATGAAATACCCATTTTTGAGACCTTTGACCTTGAATAAAATTTTTTCCAGGTACGGGATCGATGGGGACTTTCCAACACTCATTTATAATGGTGTTCCGAACATTCATACCAATTTTTAACTCTCCGCTAATTTTTGTACCCTTGTACCCTAAATTGACCGAACTATTAATTCGCACTCTCTCAGCCCTTGTGAATTTTTTTTACAAAATTTCTTTACGATTGGTCTTTATAATTGATGTCAAGTAAAAATATCGGATTTTCGAAAAAAAATTGTCTGTCTGTCTGCCTGTTTCACTGCTGTCGATTTGTATGTTTGTTTGCTTAAAATTAGAGAACTACAGCTCTAATTTCGATTAAGTTATTATTAATCGTTAACTTAAAGTTCAACTTAAAATTAATGTGCAAATAATTATGTTAAGCTATCGGAAAGCAACATAATCCCGTTATGTAAAATCGAGTGGGAGGAAGCCGCGGGTACTTAAATCAGTAAAACTCTGAATCGTAGACAGAAAATGTTTATACAAAAGTTATAGAGAATTGTATCCTCTACAAAATTGTATAAGCTATTTTTATGATAACACTTACCGTTTTGCTGAAAAACGCGAAAAACCCTTTTTTGAGACCTTTGACCTTGAATAAAAAATTTCCCAGGTTCGGTATCGATGGGGACATTTTAAAACTCTTTTAATAATAATAATAATAATAATATATTTATTATTCCTGTCTGTACATTATAAATGTATAGGATATGTCAAATACATAGAGGATAACAAGATGAATACAACTAAAAATTACAAATAAAAGTCATTGACAGAATAAAAACAGTTAGCAATTAAAAAAGCTCTAAGCCTACTTTTAAACAGTGCCGTCTATCACTGTTTTTTATATCATCTGGTACGTTGTTAAACACTTTGATGCAGTTATATAACGGCCCACTTTTGTAAATACTGAGTTTCACTTTTTTATTGTATAAATGATTACACCTGGTGCCGTAAGCATGGGAATTTAAGACAAACATGTCAGGATTGTTCCAAACAAAAACAGCTGCTTTGTATATATACACTGCTGGAACGGTTAAAAGTTTATATTTATTAAAAACTGGACGACACGAATCCGTATACCTAAGTTTAAAAATAATTCTTAAGGCTTTTTTTTGTAAGAAAAATATACGGTTGACATATGATGATTTGCCCCACAACAGAATTCCATAAAGTCTTAAAACATCCTAAAACGTTGAGAAAAATCATGTAAAAATTTTTAAAATTTTTTATAATTTTTATGAATTTTTAAAAACTTAGAAAAATTTTTAAAAAAAATTTTAAAAATTTAAATATTTTAAAAGTCTTAAAACATCCTAAAACGTAAAAAAAATCATGTTAGAAATTTTTAAAATTTTAATATTTTAAAAATCTTAAAGAATCATTGTAATACACTCGGTATATTTAAACTTAAATATTATGTAATTTGTTAACGTTATTCAATAAGTAAATTCATTTTAACATTTTTATAGAATAGAATCAGATATAATAAAGCTATTATACTAGCAGTGGCGGCTCGTGCCTGTTTAGACAGGTGGTGCCAAAACGACGGCCAAAATAGAAAAGAAATAAAACATAGAAAATAGCTTACTAAACAAGTACACACTGGGCACAAAGTGCAACAATAGAAATTCGAAAAAAACAGTTTAATAAAGTTCAAGGTCTCTACACATTTCTCGCAAAATAATAAAATAAAAAATATATTTTACGCAACACATATTACATAAATGAAAGTTACATAACTGAAAGTTACATAACTGAAAGTCCATCCTTCTTTCCTTCTTGCTTGTAAATTTTTTAATTACTTTATTATTAAAATTTTCAATTCCATAAACAAAATTTTTTCCGCCGATAACTAAGTCTGTATTTCTTAAAAATGTTTAATTCTTTTAAGCATTGAAAAACTACGTTCAGTTTTTCTTATTCTTTTATTTGAAATTTAAGTTTTTTCCATAAAGTCTAAAGAGAATGCACTAAAAAGTTTTTTAAAAAATTCACTTTGTGGTCACAACGGCGAATATAGTTATCAATAATTTGCCTTCAATAGATATACAAAACAAGCTAAAATGAAATTAAGACGACACATTCAGTAGTCACACACTACAAAGCAACACAAACTAAAAAAAATGTTGACAAAGCAAAAGATTAAATAATAAAACAAATTTGTTATCAACAATAACATTTAACCGAAACAAAAATCTGAGCAATGCGTAATCAGATCTGTTACAAATTATTATGAACTTATGATTATAAACTGTAAATTTTTGTCACTTTCTAACAAATTTGACAGTACATAAGGGTAAAGTGAGACAGAAATTTTACAGTGCTGTAAATTCCAACATTGAGCATACAGAATATCGCCACTTAGGTGCTTGGCACATATTTCGTTTGGATTTAGCATTACTGCATACGGAAATCATAGTCCGTAGTTCCATCTCTCTTGCTCTCATATAAGGACCGTAAGGTATGCTTTGTTTCACTTGTGTCTATTATTAAATGGCACAGGATAAGTGTTGCTGATCGCGTGGTGAATGTTTTAGGAAATTTGTGCGATTTAGGTTGAACTCTGCTGTCCAGACAATCAATAATTTAACAGATTGATTAAAAAAAAAATATTAATAAAAATAGATATATATTAGCAAAAAATATTTTTAGAGAAAATTGAAAAATTGGGGGTAGTGCCATGGCACTGTGGCACTACCCCACGAACCGCCACTGTATACTAGACAGACAAACGTTTTTAATTCATCCTATTTTCAATAAGGCAGAGACATTACAAATTGGCGACGAGCATAAAAAGAAAATAAAAAGGTTTTAACAATGGCGGTAATCGGCAATTTAAAAGAATTTAGTCCCGAAGCTAATTCCTGGACCATTTATAGGAAGCAGTTGCATAATTTTTTTTACTCGAATAATATTATCGAAGATAAATTGAAGGTCTCTTTACTACTAGCAAATGTAAGCGAATCTGCATATAAATTAATATTAGATCTCTGTGTGCCTGACGAGCCAGAATCTAAGGCGTTTGCTGATATTACCAAAATAATGGATTCTCATTTTTCTCCAACAAAGCCTATTTTCGCTGAACGTTTTAAGTCTTATAACGCCAATAGAGAAGCAAATGATTCTATTGCGGATTGGGTAGCAAGATTAAAATCATTGGGCAAGAATAGTGAATTTGGAGCCAATCTACCAGAAATGCTTCGAGATAAATTTATTATGGGTCTCGAAAGAGGACTTATCAAGGACAAACTGTTTTTGGAAGATCACAGCAAATTGACCTTGACAAGAGCGGTTGAAATAGCAGAAGGTTTGGATTCCATTAAGCACCATTATGATTTAGACAACTCAATCAAGAAGGAACCCGAGGTTTTCAAGCCGCAGCGTAGGAATAATTATTCTCACCAAGATGGCGCGCGCAGAAACCAAGATAACGGAAGATCAGCACGGGGGAGAATTCCAAGGAGAAATGCTTAGTCTGCGGGTACACTAACCATCAGACATCGAAGTGTCGCTACAAAAAACGTAAGTGTAAGGGTTGTGGTAAACAAGGCCATATGAAAGCAATGTGTTCTTTTGGTAATTCTAAAGCTATATCTCACAAATTTTTGGATGTCACAGAAGAAATTTTTAACATTCACAGTATTGAAAGGGGTGATGTAATCAGTGTTCATGTAACGTTAAATAACGTTCCGTTACAAATGCAAATTGATTCGGGTGCGACTATTTCTGTTATATCTGAAAATTTGTACAATAAGAAATTTCAAAATATTCCATACAAACCTGTTGATATAAATTTGGTCACATACAATGGTAATAAGATGAAGCCTGTTGGAAAATGTAATATGGAAATTAATTATAAAAATAAGATAAAAAATATTGATATTTATGTCATTAAATCTGGGAGACCACCTTTATTGGGTAGAGATTGGATGCGACTGTATAATCAAGGTATCGCTGAAATAAATAATGTCCAATCAAATCCAAAGTCAAGTCAATTTAAATGTATAACGGATAAATTTCCTATGTTGTTTGCTGGGGGATTAGGTACTTTTAAATCGGGCAAAATTAGTCTGGATTTAGTCGAAAATGTCCAACCGAAATTTTTTAAGCCCCGTGTAGTTCCTTTAGCTCTCAGAGAAAAAATTGAAGTAGAATTAAATAGACTTTTAGAACTAAATGTTATCGCTCCGGTGAGTTATAGTGAATGGGGAACCCTCATAGTTCCTGTTCTAAAAAAAGATAATTCTGTGCGTATTTGTGGAGACTATAAAATCACACTAAATCCCATGTTGAAGCTGGATAAACACCCATTACCAAGAATTGAGGATTTATTTTCAAATTTACAGGGCGGAGTTGAGTTTAGTAAAATAGATCTTTCAAATGCTTATAATCAAATCATGTTAACAGAGGAATCTAAACTTTTAACAACAATCAATACTGACAAAGGTCTCTTTGTTTATAACAGACTAGCCGTTACCCGTGGCTTCGCCCACGTATTTTACGATTACAATTTATTATCCCCTCCGCGAAAAATTCTCCTCCTGCGAAGCGAAGCCGGGCTGGTCGTGTTTATTCGCTCGAATTTTATAATACATAACTCATTCGCTTCGCTCGTTCGCTCGGATTTCATTAATACATTAGATACTCGCTTCGCTCGTTCGTTTGAATATTATTAATTCCTTCTTCGCTCGTTCGCTTGATTATTATTAATACATAACTCACTCGCTTCGCTCGTTCGCTCGAATTTTATTAATACATGACTCACTCGCTTCGCTCGTTCGTTTGAATATTAATAATACAATACTTACTCGCTTCGCTCGTTCGCTCGAATTTTATTAATACATTACTCACTCGCTTCGCTCGTTCGCTCGAATATTAATAATACATTACATTTGTTATCCCCCCGCGAGAATCTCCCCCCTAAATTTGTTATCCCCCCGCGTGAATTTTCCCCCTAATTTGTTATCCCCCCGCTAGAATCTTCCCCTCTAATTTGTTATCCCCCGCGTGAATCTTCCCCCTAATTTGTTATCCCCCCGCGAGAATCTGCCCCCCTGCGTAGCTTTCTATTAGTGAAAGAATTTTTAAAATCGGTTTAGTAGTTCTAAAGATAAAACAAAAACAAATCTATCCCACGGGAACCGTACATTTTTCTGGGATAAAAAGTAGCCTATAACATTATCTGACCCCTAAACTACTACTATGCAAAAAATCATGTCGATCCCTTGCTCTGTGAAAAACAAAAACAAAACTATCCCACGGGAACCGTACATTTTTCCGGGATAAAAAGTAGCCTATAACATTCTCTGACCCCTAAACTACCACTATGCAAAAAATCATGTCGATCCCTTGCTCTGTAAAAAACAAATACAAAACTATCCCACGGGAACCGTACATTTTTCCGGTATAAAAAGTAGCCTATGTGCTATTCCAGACTAAATCTATCTCTGTGCCAAATTTCATCCAGATCAGTTCAAAAATGACGAATTTCCATACAAACTTTCATCCCCTATTTAGCCCCCTTAGGGATGAATTTTCAAAAATCCTTTCTTATTTCTCACCTACGTAATATAAGGAACTCCTATGCAAAATGTCATGCTTCTAACTTCAAAAATGACGAACTTCCATGCAAACTTTCATCCCCTTTTTAGCCCCCTTAGGGGATGAATTTTCAAAAAAAAATTTCTTAGTGCTCATCTACGTTATATAAGAAACTTTTGTGCAAAATTTCATGCTTCTAACTTCAAAAATTACGAATTTCCATTCAAACGTTCATCCCCTATTTAACCCCCTCGGGGGTTGAATTTCGAAAAATTCTTTCTTATTGCTTACCTACGTAATATAAGGAACTCCTGTGCAAAATGTCATGCTTCTAAATTCAAAAATGACGAACTTCCATGCAAACTTTCATCCCCTTTTTAGCCCCCTTAGGGGATGAATTTTCAAAAAAAAAATTTCTTAGTGCACATCTACGTTATATAAGAAACTTCTGTGCAAAATTTCATGCTTCTAACTTCAAAAATGACGAATTTCCATACAAACTTTCATCCCCTATTTAGCCCCCCTAGGGGATGAATTTTCAAAAATCCTTTCTTATTATTATAATTTACAGCATCCTCAATCACTCTGATTGTATTAACTAAATTTTGCTAATATTAAATAACATCGTAGATTCATTTAGTTTTATCTCTATACTGTTCTTTCTCTTTTCTTTTTTTTTTCTTTTTTAACGCTACATCACAAATCAAAATTTGTAAATTTATTGTATTGTGTCTCCTACCCTGGAACTGGCTTTGCCAAGTTGGGTAGGAAAACTTATTAAGTAAATAAATAAATAAATAAATAAATAAATAAATAAATTGCTCACCTACGTAATATAAGGAACTCCTATGCGAAATGTCATGCTTCTAACTTCAAAAATGACGAACTTCCATGCAAACTTTCATCCCCTTTTTAGCCCTCTTAGGGGATGAATTTTCAAAAAAAAATTTCTTATTGCTCACCTACGTTATATAAGAAACTTTTCTGCAAAATTTCATGCTTCTAACTTCAAAAATGACGAATTTCCATACAAATTTTCATCCCCTATTTAACCCCCTTAGGGGTTGAATTTCAAAAAATCCTTTCTTAGTGGGTGCCTACGTCACAAAAGGAACCTACTGTCCAAATTTCAAGTTTATATCTTCAGCGGTTTGACCTGGGCGTTGTCTGTCAGTCAATCAGTCAGTCAGTAACGGAACTGTTTTATATATATAGACTAGCCGTTACCCGTGGCTTCGCCCACGTATTTTACGATTACAATTTATTATCCCCCCCGCGAAAAATTCTCCTCCTGCGAAGCGAAGTCGGGTTGGTCGTGTTTATTCGCTTGAATTTTATAATACATAACTCATTCACTTCGCTCGTTCGCTCGGATTTAATTAATACATGACTCACTCGCTTCGCTCGTTCATTTGAATATTAATAATACAATACTTACTCGCTTCGCTCGTTCGCTCGAATTTTATTAATACATTACTCACTCGCTTCGCTCGTTCGCTCGAATTTTAATAATACATTACATTTGTTATCCCCCGCGAGAATCTCCCCCCTAAATTTGTTATCCCCCCGCGTGAATCTTCCCCCGAATTTGTTATCCCCCCGCTAGAATCCTCCCCTCTAATTTGTTATCCCCCGCGTGATTCTTTCCCCTAATTCGTTATCCCCCGCGAGAATCTGCCCCCCCTGCGTAGCTTTCTATTAGTGAAAGAATTTTTAAAATCGGTTTAGTAGTTCTAAAGATAAAACAAAAACAAATCTATCCCACGGAACCGTATATTTTTCCGGGATAAAAAGTAGCCTATAACATTATCTGACCCCTAAACTACCACTATGCAAAAAATCATGTCGATCCCTTGCTCTGTGAAAAACAAAAACAAAACTATCCCACGGGAACCGTACATTTTTCCGGGATAAAAAGTAGCCTATAACATTCTCTGACCCCTAAACTACCACTATGCAAAAAAATCATGTCGATCCCTTACTCTGTGAAAAACAAAAACAAAACTATCCCACGGGAACCGTACATTTTTCCGGGATAAAAAGTAGCCTATGTGCTATTCCAGACTATAATCTATCTCTGTGCCAAATTTCATCCAGATCCGTTCAAAAATGACGAATTTCCATACGAACTTTCATCCCTTATTTAGTCCCCTTAGGGGATGAATTTTCAGAAATCCTTTCTTATTGCTCACCTACGTAATATAAGGAACTCCTATGCAAAATGTCATGCTTCTAACTTCAAAAATGACGAACTTCCATGCAAACTTTCATCCCCCTTTTAGCCCCCTTAGGGGATGAATTTTCAAAAAAAAATTTCTTAGTGCTCACCTACGTTATATAAGAAACGTTTGTGCAAAATTTCATGCTTCTAACTTTAAAAATTACGAATTTCCATACAAACGTTCATCCCCTATTTAACCCCCTCGGGGGTTGAATTTCGAAAAATCCTTTCTTATTGCTCACCTACGTAATATAAGGAACTCCTGTGCAAAATGTCATGCTTCTAACTTCAAAAATGACGAACTTCCATTCCAACTTTCATCCCCTTTTTAGCCCCCTTAGGGGATGAACTTTCAAAAAAAAATTTCTTAGTGCACACCTACGTTATATAAGAAACTTCTGTGCAAAATTTCATGCTTCTAACTTCAAAAATGACGAATTTCCATACAAACTTTCATCCCCTATTTAGCCCCCCTAGGGGATGAATTTTCAAAAATCCTTTCTTATTGCTCACCTACGTAATATAAGGAACTCCTATGCAAAATGTCATGCTTCGAACTTCAAAAATGACGAACTTCCATGCAAACTTTCATCCCCTTTTTAGCCCCCTTAGGGAATGAATTTTCAAAAATCCTTTCTTATTGCTCACCTACGTAATATAAGAAACTCCTATGCAAAATGTCATGCTTCTAACTTCAAAAATGACGAACTTCCATGCAAACTTTCATCCCCCTTTTAGCCCCCTTAGGGGATGAATTTTCAAAAAAAAATTTCTTAGTGCTCACCTACGTTATATAAGAAACGTTTGTGCAAAATTTCATGCTTCTAACTTTAAAAATTACGAATTTCCATACAAACGTTCATCCCCTATTTAACCCCCTCGGGGGTTGAATTTCGAAAAATTCTTTCTTATTGCTCACCTACGTAATATAAGGAACTCCTGTGCAAAATGTCATGCTTCTAACTTCAAAAATGACGAACTTCCATTCCAACTTTCATCCCCTTTTTAGCCCCCTTAGGGGATGAACTTTCAAAAAAAAATTTCTTAGTGCACACCTACGTTATATAAGAAACTTCTGTGCAAAATTTCATGCTTCTAACTTCAAAAATGACGAATTTCCATACAAACTTTCATCCCCTATTTAGCCCCCCTAGGGGATGAATTTTCAAAAATCCTTTCTTATTGCTCACCTACGTAATATAAGGAACTCCTATGCAAAATGTCATGCTTCGAACTTCAAAAATGACGAACTTCCATGCAAACTTTCATCCCCTTTTTAGCCCCCTTAGGGAATGAATTTTCAAAAAAAAATTTCTTAGTGCTCACCTACGTTATATAAGAAACTTTTGTGCAAAATTTCATGCTTCTAACTTCAAAAATGACGAATTTCCATACAAACTTTCATCCCCTATTTAACCCCCTTAGGGGTTGAATATCAAAAAATCCTTTCTTAGTGGGTGCCTACGTCACAAAAGGAACCTACTGTCCAAATTTCAAGTTTATATCTTCAGCGGTTTGACCTGGGCGTTGTCTGTCAGTCAATCAGTCAGTCAGTCAGTCAGTAACGGAACTGTTTTATATATATAGATTAGCATTTGGAATTTCTTGCGCTCCTGCAAAGTTTAAAAAAATATTGGCAAAAGTTCTTTTAGGGCTAAAAGGAACGGTAAATTTTCTAGACGACATTTTAGTTACTGGTCGTAACAGAACAGATCACTTACGTAATCTGAATTCCGTTTTACAAAGACTCTCTGATTATGGTTTCCAGTTAAAATTAGATAAATGTGATTTCTTTAAATCATCAGTGTCTTATCTAGGATTAGTATATTCATTCTAGATTTTTTAGCGGCAAAATTTATAATTTTTTAAAACATCTGCTGGTTTATACCTATAAATGAGTACATTATAATACACAACTCTCCCGCCCCCTGCGCAACCGGCTTCCCCCCTCCACCCCTTGAAAAGATTCCCATTTTACAGTTTTTCTCAATTTTCAGGAAAACTGTACAAGCTAGGACAAAATGGTCAAAGACTAAATTAATTATTAATAAATTACCTACAAATAAGTACTTACATTCATTTTGATACGAGTTATAGTTTCCAATCTATGGTGCGTCAAAGTTTACTAAAAATCTACGATTAGCAAAAATTAAACATTTAATGCACAGAAAACAATAATATTTATTATTTATTACAAGAAATGCGCTTACATTGTAATTATTACTTAAAACAAATCAGTATCGTCATCACCATATTCTAGAGTTTTGAATGAATGAATGAATTGTAGATTATAGACGCTCGACAACAGAGGTCATTAGCGTCTAAAAATAAAAAGTAAACAAAAGAAAAGCAAAAACAATAAAACCAAAGAAAAATCAATACAAAATCAAAAGTTGACACGCAACAAAATAAAATCATAATAGCTACAAATAAAATGTGTCATATAATATAATGTAGTGATATAAAGAAAAAACCATTTAGGCCGTAAAGGCGCCTAAATTTATACAAATAAATAAAATCAAATAAATCGTTCAAGACCGGTTTCTTTTAAAAATCGAAACAGCAGATCGACATTGTCAGGATCATTTCCTAAAACAACCGACAGATCACCTGACAATCCGATCTGCTGTCTTGTGTCCCTAAACTGAACACACTCTATTAAAATATGCGAAACGGTAACACGAGTGTCACACGTCTCACAAAGGGGCGGTTCCTCACGAGCCATTAAAAAACCATGACTTAATCTACAGTGACCGATGCGTAACCGTGTAAGAACCACTTCCTCCCACCTGGAGGGACGGCAAGATGTGAGCCATGGGTCAACTGTAGATTTTATAGCTCTTAACTTATTTTCCTCGACAGCACTCCATTCATATTTCCAGAGCTGCTGCACGGCTGAAATCAGTACGTTCTTAAGGTCGTCACCGATAACGCAAAACACGCTCTGACCGTTATTTGCATCTTTAGCTGCAGTGTCAGCTAATTCATTGCCAGCGATTCCCATGTGGCCGGGAACCCAACAAAACCGGACAGTGGTTCCACCTCTTTTCAAAGAGTACAATTTGTCCTGAATTAAACAAATAAGAGGGTGGCTGGGATAGGAACGCTGCAATGCCTGAAGAGCACTCAAAGAGTCGCTGCAAATAACATATTTGTGTGGACCGTGAACATGTCTCAAGGCCTGCAAAAATGCATATAACTCAGCAGTAAAAATACTTCACTCTTGAGACAACTTGTATCCAACACTGTCGTTATCGGTGATGAACGCGCAACCAACTCGGTCAAGAGACTTCGAGCCATCCGTGTAAATGGAACGGTAGTCTCGATTCTGATCCAGCCACGCCAGGAAAAGCTGGCGATAAAGCTCTGGCGTTGTCGTACTTCGCGGATGAATAGAAAGTGACATGTCGATGACGGGCTCAGGAATTAACCACGGAGGCACAGAATTACGGCCGACTTTAAGATTTCTAGGAAGCGCCAACTGAAGTTCATCTAGGAGAAGAGTCAACCTGATACCGAGAGGACGTATTGCATTTCTTTTCCGTCTATACAGAGAAGAAAAACGAGGTTGAAATACGCAATTGTAAGTTGGGTAATCAGGTTGACTACGGAGTTTTGAGACGTACGATACCAGATTGCGTTTCCGCCGGATGTTCAGCGACAGCTCTCCGCATTCCGCGGTAATGCTAACAACAGGACTGAATCGAAACGGAGCGTTTGTCAACCGGAGCGGTTGACAAACGAATCCCAGCGTGATGAACAGCGTTTAACGTCCTGATGTACGACTCACGCGCTGAGTCGTACACGATGTTACCGTAATCCAATTTAGACCGTACGACTGCACGATAAATACGCAGCAAAACCGTACGGTCTGCACCTCACGTGGTGCTGGATAAAATTTTTAAAATATTAATATTTTTAATATTTTAAAGAAGAAGTCGATGTCTTGACTTCTTCTTTAAAATATTAAAATGAGCCTTCCAGTTTAACGACCGGTCAAACGTAAGTCCTAAAAATCGGGCAGTATCTTGCACAGATATGAGCGTATTATAAAGATATAAGAATGGTTCCTGATAACAACTACGAATGCGGCAAAAGTGCACGCACTGGGTTTTTCCAACGGAAAATTTAAACCCATTGTTGGTTGTCCAGTTCTGGATGCTATTAAAGGCCAACTGCAGGTGACGTTATGCTGTACGAATGTACTTTGACGAGCAGTAGAGCGGCAACGTCGCAAATCTCGAACGTAATTAGCGCCGGCGCGGAGCGTAAGTATTTAAATTGTAATTATTTGCTGTTATACACCTCTTATAATATAGATTTTCTGGTTATAAATTTTTAGTTAACTTTGATGCACTATAACTTGAAAACCACGGCTTATAACAAAATAAATGTAAGTATTTATTTGTAGGTAATTTATTAATAAATAATTTAGTCTTTGACCATTTTGTCCTAGCTTGTATCGTTTTCCTGAAAATTGACAAAATCTGTAACAATCTGTAAAACCGGACTTTTTTCAAGGGGGGAAGGGGTGAAGCCGGTTGCGGGGGGGGCGGGAGAGTTGTGTATTATAATGTACTCACTTATAGGTATAACACAGCAGTTGTAAAATAAAATTATTAATATTGCCGTTTTGCCCATATATTGAAATCTAGAATGAATATACTAGATATAAAATAGATAAAGATGGCCTCCACACAGATCCAAATAAAATCAAGTCTATTATGAATGCTCCCAGACCTACTGACATAATAACTTTAAAAAGTTTTTTAGGCTTAGTTAATTATTATAGGCGTTTTATACCTGATATGGCATCAACATTACACCCGTTGTATGAATTATTAAAATTTAATAATAAATGGTTTTGGTCAAATGAATGTCAAAATGCATTTAACAATATAAAAAAAAATTAACGTCAAATAATTTATTGGTGCATTATAACCCGGACCTACCATTACGCTTAACGTGTGACGCGTCGAATTTCGGTGTAGGCGCTATTTTGTCTCATGTATTCCCACAAAATGTGGAACGTCCTATTGCATATGGATCTCGTACACTTACAGAGTGTGAGAAAAGATACGCGGTTATTACTAAAGAAGCTTTGGCGATCATTTTCGGAATCCGAAAATTTCATAATTATATATATGGACGCAAATTTACCTTAGTAACTGATCACCGTCCACTATTAACGATTTTTGGTCCAAAAGCTGGCATACCTCAAATGGCAGCAAACAGGTTGCAGCGGTATGCTATTGTCTTATCCGCTTATATATTTGATGTGGAATATATTAAATCTGAGCAAAACGCAGCAGATTGTTTATCGCGCTTACCGCTTCAAAATATTATACAAAATGATGATAATGTTGATGGCATATTCATTAATTATTTTAATCAATGTTCAAATTTTTCAAACTTCAATTGCAATGAACTTGCACAAGAAATTTTAAATGAGAATGTAACTAAATTAGTAATTAAATATATTCATGAAGGTTGGCCTAAAAAAGTAGATGATTCTTTAAAAAATTTTTATTCGAAAAGAAACGAATTAAATGTTGAAAGAAATTGTTTATTTTGGGGTTATAGGTTATACATTCCTATTAAATTTAGACAAATAATTTTAAAAGAACTTCATTCAAGTCACATGGGTATTATCAAAACAAAAATGCTTGCGCGATCTTTTATTTGGTGGCCGAATATCGATGACGATATAGAATCGGAAATAAAAAAATGTATTACCTACTTGTTCTAAATATAAAGCTGACCCTGCTAAAAGTACATTAAAATCATGGAATTGGCCTGATACACCACACCATGGTACAGGTTACATCGAGACATTTTCAGATTTTTAACGTTGTGTATCAAAAGTGTGTAATGAAAACGATTTTAACCAGTGTTACACGAGCGCAGAGAGCCCTTGGTACATACTGTATTTTTTAACCTACACCCTATAAAATAGCGGCTTTTGTCTTTATTTTCAGTATTTTCAAGAAGTATAATGTAAGTCAATGACGGTTGATGCTGCTAAGGTTCTAACAATTTGTTTAATATGTGGTGCAGTTTTGGGCCAATGCACATTATAGGTGCGTCGCAGGCTTGTATTCGTATTTGAAAATTTTAGGTAATAAATTAATAAATGATTATAGCATTATCTAATTCCAATAAATAATTCATTAGGTTCTATCCATCTATAATCCCACTAACCAATCATTAATCCGTCCGGAAAACGGTTATATGTTGTCATTTGTGTACACACACACTACAGAAGTGAAACTTAGACAAAATTTACATACTGTAAAATTTAAAACGCCTAATACTAACACGTGTTGCTACAAATACATTTCATATAGGTAAGAAACGCACATCGCTATGCTTTCAGCTACTCAGTTTCAGTTACCTATCCATCATACTTCTATGCTTGCGCAGTTGCCAACCATTTACGTCATACAACATTACATCATCCAATCACGTGACATGACGTTGCGAGGTACTATCTTGCATAACCTTGAGATGGTAGCTGAAACTGAGTACCTAGCTGAAAGCATAGCGATGTGCGTTTCTTACCTATATGAAACTAAAAAAAGTCAGAACACAAAATACAATTATCAATAAAACATAAGCGATACAAATCTGGCAGGTAGTATTTTTTATGACCATGTATACTCGGTCTTCAATAAATTCGTCCCGCTAAAAACATATTCGAAACATAAATACCCTTGTTGTTTTTCTAAAGATATCATCAAATTAATTAAAACAAAGCATTATCATCACATACGCAAGGAAGTCAAGCTTAAAATTGAACTCTCTTATAAACAATATATAGCCTCTTGTTAATTTACAATAACTAGTGATCCAAATTCATTCTGGAAATTTGTTAAAAATAAGCGTAAATCAGATGGTGCAGATACACATTTGTCTTATAATGGTATTGAGTTATCTAATAATGACAATATTTGTAATGCTTTTTCTGACTATTTCAAAAGTGTTTATGAGAATAATAATATATATATATGAGAATATATATGAGAATAATAATAATAATAATACTAACATTCATCTGCATGATGTAAATACTCCTAATATTTCAATGTTTACTGTCAGTGACATTATAACGTATATAAAAAAATTGAAATCTAAATCCTCAGTGGACTTTGTTAAAAAGAGATCTACGGTTACTAACTTACTATCATTTTCATGTCGAAATCGTGACAGAAAGTGATTAAAAAATGGGCCGTGTAGTTTACACTACACACTACAGAAGTGAAATTTTTTGTCGCACGAATATATACTGTAGTGATGCAGTGGAAGTCTTCCACAGTTGGCCTTCTCACCTGTGAAATAAAACTAGGAAGTATACCGGAGTATTTGAACTGGATTTGGCTGACTGTGAAGGTGGTGTTAATTTGAGCCCAAATCCCAATGTACGTTGAATAACGTCCCAGAGTAAACCTTCAGTGACTTTAATTCAAGTCAAATACTTTATTAAGGAAATGAACAACTGATTAACAGAATGAACTTTTATTGTATGGCATTTTAGAGTTATTTAATAAACGAATTTTTATAATTACTGTTCGGTCTTATGGCGGGTGCGACGTGGGGACGACTGAACCGTATGAATGCCGTCCGGAAAACGGTTATATGTTGTCAGTTGTTTACACACACTACAGAAGTGAAACTTAGACAAAATTTACATCTAAATGTTATAAATTGACATTTACAAAATAGCCCAAACATGTTTTAAGATAGCCCAATTGTTTCTACGATAGCCCAAACATGTTTTAAGATAGCCCAAACAAGTTTTAAGATAGCCCAAACATGTTTTAAGATAGCCCAATTGTTTCTAAAACACACTGAGTTGTAGTACTGAACAATTCTGTGATAAAAAAACCAAAAGGGTATAAGTCTACTTACGTAAATTGGTAGACAACTTGTCTGTAGAGACAAGACTTTTTAAAATTAAAATTATAAAAATATTCTCTCCCTTCGCTTACTTGTCTACGGTTTATAATATAGTATATTAGTATATATAGTAAAAAAAAAATCCCACACCACCGTTTTGCTCTCTTTGGTGTTGAATTAAAAAAAACTCGAATAGCCTATTACCTTTCTCAATAAACGGGCTATCTAACAAAAAAAAATTGTTCAAATCTGACTGGCAATTCCTGAGATTAGCACGTACAAACCCATAAACCACACACACACACACACACACACATACAACTCTGCAGCTTTATAATATTAGTATAGATAAGTAACTTTCTAACCTCAAAATATTTGTTATTATATCTTCAATGCTAAGTTTGTCAGTCATCAGTTTTTTTAACTATTATAATACAGTATATGATAATAAGTAAATCTTATTATTAATACAAACTATTTTTTTTAAGTCATAAAAACAATTTCTTACCTATATGAAAATAGAATACTTACAGCATATTTTTATACATTAACTTTTCGCTTTATTTTCTCTGTATCTGTAATAACTTGACACATATTTACCAGAGGCGAACTTAAATATTTTTTTTGCACTATACCAGTGGTTTCCAACCTGGGAGTAAACACCCTCTGAGGGTAAAGACAAGGATAGGTTCATCGTTCAGTCACAAAACAAAATTGTTAACAAAATCATTTTTATCAAATCTAACTATCTAATTACTATTAAAATTACTTTTCATTAATGATTGGTTAGTGAGATTATAGATGGATAGAACCTAATGAATTATTTATTGGAATTAGATAATGGTATAATCAATTATTAATTTATTACCTAAAATTTTCAAATACGAATACAATGTGCATTGACCAAAACTGCACCACATATTAAACAAATTGTTAGAACCTTAGCAGCATCAACCGTCATTGACTTACATTATACTTCTTGAAAATACTGAAAATAAAGACAAAAGCCGCTATTTTATAGGGTGTAGGTCAAAAAATACAGTATGTACCAAGTAAATTTACACATACTTAATAACGGAGAATTATCATGTGAGACAGTGACCGCAAACGGTACATGAAACATGGTATTGCGACATCTAATTTTTAAGGTAGACACTTTGATTGCGAACTCAGATAATAGATCGATGTTATCTATTAAGTTATGAAATAGTTCAAATGTACATTAATAGGGTTGACACGTCAAATACAGAAATACTCATAAATCTTACTTTACAAAATCATTTACCGAATAAAATTGTCCTTCTAATAATATTTTAAAGATAGCTTTCTTAAATGCCTCGAAGTTTTTGTTTCTAATTTCTAGAGTTAATTTATTATAAAATACTGTACACATATGTCTGGCGCTCTTCTCAAAAAGGACTAGACAATGCTTGTTAATTGATAGATTTTCTTTATTCCTTACGTTGTAATAATGAAGATTTGATCTTTCTTACAATTCTTTTTTTGTAGTATAAATATATTAGAGATGTCAGTACTACCCCAGAACAGTATACCATACCTATGGCTAATGAGAGAAACGATTCAAAGTAAACGTTTCTTACCACACCGAAACTATTTTTTTTAATTTGTCGAATAGCATGACATTGTATGAAATCACATGTAGCTAATAAGCTACTTTTGAATACAATAATAAGCCTTAAAGTAATTAGTTTTCAGTTAAATGTTATTCAACTGAATAATTTATATTATCAAGGAAGTAAAAATAACAGAAACAGTTTAAATAAATTTAATAATTTGTTTTATATTTTCGTAATAATTTATCATAATATATATACAGGGTGTATCACAGGATTGAATACATAGAAAAGTAACAACCCTGTATATTACATTATTCAGTTACGTAAATTTCTACAAAAATTGTACATTTGCTTTCAAAATTCCGTTTTGAAATTGTAATATTAAACCTTATAATTGAAAAAATCTGTTGTGTTTTGTATTTAAATGTGAGAAAATAACTTAAAAATGATATATGTAAATTATTTTCTACATTATTTATTTGAAATCAAAAAGGTGTGGCGAATATTTTTTGGTTTCCTTTCCCTTATACATAATATGGGTTTCTTTATAAAGTTGCTCTCTCACTTCTAATGAGGCCTCAATATATCTCTGAGGTAGTTCAAATAGATACTGCTCTGTTTCAATTCGAAATCTGTCTCCAAATTCAGTTTTTTGGATGGAACATTTTTTAATAGGAAGCCACTGTTCTTGAGGTAAAGCAACTATTTTTGTAAATTGTTTTGTTGATGCATTCAAAGCAAAATTTCTTAAAGAGTCCATTCTAGAAAAAAAAAGATATTCAGACATTAATACAAAATATTCAGTCGCTTAGTACTTACTACATAATATTTAAAAAAAATCATTAAAATAATATTATATAAATACTCACATACCTTATTGTACAGTTAAAAATTTCTTGATAATACAATTAACGCAAATCTTTGACTGTGAATTCAAAGTAAAATGTCTAGACTTTTTATACTAACTTAATCTGTTTTTAGTTTTAAGAGGAACAATATTATCTTTATAATATTTATGTAATGCGATAAAATATACAATTAAAAAATATACAATTATTGCACTCTTATAAAATACAGGATGTTTATGAAAACTGTAGAAAAATAAAAGACATATTATATTTTAACATTACTCTATACGTCTTATTGCAAATCTAAATATTATGTAAACCATGGCTTCCGTATAAACAAAGACGTTGAAAACATTATCTATTTTCTAAGAAAGACGTCTCTGTTTGGGTTTTTTTTATTATATTAAGACTCAAATTTACAACAATTCATTAATCAGTTGGTGTACTTTGAATGCATTTGCTGTATACTATTGATAATTGTATTTTGTGTTCTGATTTTTTTTAGTTTCACAATAAAAATTATTTAATAGTCAATCTATTATTTAATATTCAATCTAAATTCAGTGTTCTGTCGATTATTGTAGACTTTTTTTAGTTTCACAATAAAACATTATTTAATATTGAACCTATTTTCAAAGGAATAATCGTAAGTACGTTTTTATATTTGAATCGGTGAGTGGAAGAACAGTACAACTCAAAAAATTTTATTTTGAGATAAACAATAAAATGTATTTTATGGAAGAACGGTCTTTTCTACGGCAATTTGATGCATTGAGAAATTGTTGTAAAATGCATTCATTGAAAAAAGGTTGTGAATAAAATTTTTCCCATTTTCAACCATGGAAAGAGCTGTATTAAAGAAAAACTTTCTCCGATTTGTACTGGTTTTCCATTTAATTTCGTATATTATCGATTTTAAGACGTGTTAGGTCCATATGCACGCTGCAAGTATAATTCTTGTCATATTATGCACCCACGATATCAAACAGCGCATGAAGAAAACTGCAGGGATATAAGAGTGTTCCATACGGGTGAAAATCCAACAATACTACCAGTGACAGATCTTCATATAACTTGTAATGAAAACTGGGTTTTAAAAAAAAAACATTTTAACTCGGACCATTTGACAACACCTGATGTTTTGGTTTCGCACTAGACCTGAAAGAAGGTGTCCTGAGAGTTGGTGACGAGGAACTTCCCCGGGGAGGACTCGGTGGCCAGAGTCTGGCTCTAGGAAGACGTCACACTGCCAGAACGAAGCGATATGATGATACGAGCCGGTCTGGATGGAGATCTTCGGGCAGGAAGTGTGCGAGTAGTTGAACCTGTCTGCGACAAGTCGGTTCGTAACGGCGTGCTAGTGGGAAAAACACTTGTCACGGTTGGAGAGACGGTACCGGTGAGAATTATGAACGTTAATTCGACACCGGTGACCATGAAGAAGTACACCCTGCTGGGACAGTGTGTGCAGCCTCCCGAATTTCTAGATGTGTAGAGAACGTACCACGGCCAACCGTCGCAAGAAACATTGAAAAATTGGCGACCATGATTATCGGCTCGCGTGAGAGCCTTGACATTGCACAGTTAAGAGAAGTGCGAAGGTTAATCCAAAGCTATTCGGACGTTTTCGCACTCGACGATGATCAACAAAGGCGAACCGATCCTAGTGAATGTAGTTTTGACCAACAGAAATTTGCAATTAAACTGATTACCATAAGAACGACATTTTATTTTCTGAATCAGTACACTGTTTGTGTCAATATCTGTGTTTGAAAGTTTTCAAGTTTAAGAAATCACTATTTTGCCGTCTTTTTCTTATTTTTTTTGTTATCGTATTTGTTATCAATTACTTTTTTTTTGATATTAACGAAACTTGTTTTATCAATCTCCATACAACTTCAAAATTTCAGTCATTATGTTTTAAATGTCATATGTCAATATCGAATATGAAATAATTTACTTTATTGTGTTTTAATGCTATAAGTGTCGTATATTAGATTGAGTCGATAATCTCGGTTATTCATTGTGACTCAAATATAGGTTTGCGACTGGTCAGTTACGGTTATGCTGTTTCGTACGTTACTTACGCGCATTTTAAGATTTTGACTCGATCTATGAATATGAAAATATTTTATATATTTAACTTTAGTTCATTTTTTTCGATAATGTTATCTATATTATGTATCTAATTTAATAACGTTTAGTTTGTTTTGGTCGATCAAACACAAATGAGGTTATGTTCTGAATATTCTTTGTATTTGTTGTATTAATGTAATACGATGCTTACGTTTGTCATTTCGTAATTCCAAGTTCAGAGTTGAATAGCTATTTTCTCAGATAATAATTGATGCATTACTTTTCTGTTTAAATTGATGAATAGTCGTACTATTTCGCGTTGTTAAAGTTCCGCGAATGTATTGTTTACGCTCGTGTGTTTGAGCACCGAATATTTGCGAATTAACGGGTTTACGAATTCTTGTTATGTCGATATTATGTACCTGTTGAAGGGACTATGAGCAGTGTCGTATTTATCCTGCTATAGTGGTTTTCAATAGTGTCGTGTTTATGTTTGCGACTTCGTGTAGTGTCGATATTATGTATCTATTGTAATGGCTATGAGCAGTGTCGTATTTATCCTGCTATAGTGGTTATCAATAGTGTCGTATTTATTAAATTTTAAGGTATTGCGTCGTGTACTCAAACATTGTCGAACTAGTACGAACTTTAATAATGTTGATACTTTAATTGAAGTTTTATTGATGTTTTGTAACTTTTGCATATAATTTCCTTAAATAAAACTGACATTTGTTTATGAAGTTATCGTCTCGTTAATGTTTTGTTGTTGTGTCGATAAACTTTTGGCTTCCCTCGTATTTTGGATTAAGAGTCGGTGATCCGATAGAGTTTGTATATAACCGTCTCTGGCGCCCATTGAAAATATTAAAAAACTATTTATAATTCTTTAACATCTATGTACAACTACGGGTCGGCCAAAAGTCATCTGTTTTTGGGATATTGTCTTAAAAGTATTAAGTTCTAATGGATCCACTCCCTCGCCACTGAAGCTAGCGGCAACCAACCAAAGGGTCGGTAAGTTTTAGGTGTAATATACTATTTGGTGACGAAACGATTGGTCTACCAGAAACCTACATACGTTGATCTGTGGAACACCCTAATAGAGTTAAAGGCCAACCTACTTCATGACGGTGTCAAGAAATTAGCGGTCCCTAAGCTGGGCTGTGGGCTCGATCAGTTGGATTGGAGAGTCGTACGAAACATGCTGGAAGTAATCTTTGAAGACACTGAAGTGAACATTCTGGTATGCAGTTTCGGGCTGAAAACGCACATGAGCCAACAGAAGAGTTTAGACAGCTATTTCTACCCAAGAGGAACATGCAGCCGAGGCGAGAGATGCTACTATCGACATGACCCCTTCTTTCGTGCTTGTAATCTGTCCTGAACAGGACAGGTCTAAGAGGGAGGCAATGTAACGAATCTAGGCAGGCTGGTTGCAGCCTTGATTCGTTGGCTTAACATGAATCACGCAGCCTTGAGCGCGAAGAAATATTCTAGTTGACAACAATAAGAAAACCCGCCACCATGGATGTGAAATGACCAGGAAAGTTCATATAAGCAAGAGCAAGAATGAAACACCAGAGTCACGTATACATTCTCAACCAGAGCAGACGTGAAAAGTGCAACGGGAAATAAATATACCACCAGCGAGTTAAAAGTTCTTCGAGTGACCTAGTGCAAATAATCTTCCAGTAGCAAGTGACAAACAGTGTGGAAGATATTTGCGAGTGACAGACGAGATCTTCGAGTGATTAAGTGCAGATAATCTTCTGGTGCAAAGTGACAGACAGTGTGGAAGATATCTGCATGTGGCAAATAAATACCACCACCACAGACATATAGTGGACCCACTGAACAATATACGTACCACAGATATATGGTGGACACATAGTGGTCAAGCAGTGGTCAATTAGTGACGAAGTGTTGGTCAACAAAAACTGACCAACGGTCAAGCAAAATTGACCAACGGAAAATAGACAAAAAGCGAAGAGTGAATATAAAGTGAGGAACAATAATTGTCCAAAGCATGTAAACGGTTGTCACTGTTGTGAAAGAATAGATAAATAAAATATTTACCAAAGTTACCAACGAGTTTTGTTACAATATTTTAAAACTTATAAAAATTTAAAAAAAAATTTTAAAAATTTTAAAATTTTAAAAGTCTTAAAACATCCTAAAACGTCGAGAAAATCATGTAAAAATTTTTAAAATTTTTTATAATTTTTATGAATTTTTAAAAACTTAGAAACATTTTTAAAAAAAATTTATGTTAAAAAAAAAATGTTAAACATTTTAAAAATTTAAATATTTTAAAAGTTTTAAAAAAACATTTTTAAAATTAATATTTTTATTTGACTTGCAAAAAAATTTTTTTTTAATAAATCGGCGTTATTTTGCGTTTTCTAATCGATTTACACTAAGAAATTCAACTTTGAAGCATTTTTGCACCGTTAAATGAGGTTCAATAATAAAATCTTTTTTCGAAGTTATTTACTGAAAATTACGTTTAAATACGATAAAAACTTGATTTTAACGTTTGACATGTAAATTTGCATTGAAAAAAACTCGTATTGATATATAAATTTTTAAAACTTAGAAAAATTTTTAATAAGAATTTTTAAAATTTTTAAATACTTAAAAAATCCTGAAACGTAAAAAAAATCATGTTAAAAATTTTATAAAAATTTTAATAATTTAAAAATTTTAAAAAATCATTTTTAAAATTAATATTTTTACTTGACTTGCAAAGAAATTTTTTATTAATAAATCGGCTTTATTTTGCGTTTTCCAATCGATTTACACTAAGAAATTCAACTTTGAAGCATTTCACCGTTAAATGAGGGTCAATAATAAAATCTTATTTCGAAGTTATTAACTGCAAATTACGTTTAAATACGAAAAAAAAATAGTTTTTACCGTATTTAATAAATCGGCTTTATTTTGCGTTTTCCAATCGATTTACACTAAGAAATTCAACTTTGAAGCATTTTTGCACCGTTAAATGAGGTTCAATAATAAAATCTTTTTTCGAAGTTATTAACTGTAAATTACGTTTAAATACGATAAAAAAAAAGTTTTTACCGTATTTAAACGTAATTTTCAGTAAATAACTTCGAAAAAAGATTTAAATTATTGAACCTCATTTAACGGTGCAAAAATGCCTCAAAGTTAAATTTCTTGGTGTAAATCGATTGGAAAACGCAAGATAAAGCCGATTTATTAAAAAAGAATTATTTTGAAAGTCAAATAAAATTATTAATTTTAAAAATGGTTTTTTAAGATTTTTAAAAAATTAAAATTTTCAAAATTTCTTACATGATTTTTTTTACGTTTTAGGATGTTTTAAAACTTTTAAAATTTTAAAATCTTTAAAATTTTTTTTAAAACTTTTTCTAAGTTTTTAAAAATTCATAAAAATTATTAAAATTTTTAAAAATTTTTACATGATTTTCTCAACGTTTTAGGATGTTTTAAGACTTTTAAAATTTTAAAATTTTTTTTTAAAAATTGTAAAAAAAAATTTTAAAAATTTCAAGTCTTAAAACATCCTAAAACGTTAAGAAAATCATGTAAAAAATTTTAATAATTTTTATGATATTTGATTGATTTTAACGTTTGACATGTAAATTTGCATTGAAAAAAACTCGTATTGATATATGAATTTTTAAAACTTAGAAAAATTTTTAAAAATAATTTTTAAAATTTTTAAAGACTTAAAACATCCTGAAACGTAAAAAAAGTCTTGTTAAAAATTTTATAAAAATTTTAATAATTTATTTTATTTTTAAAAAACCAGTAGAGTTGAGCCAAAAACAATTGTATTGAGTGATATTATCATATTAAATTTTCTATCTTTTTTTTTAAGACCACCAACAGCTAAGGTTATTTGGACCTAGCACCAATTCATATTTTCAATTCATTATTTTTTTTTCTAATAATAAATTGAAAATCCAATTGACACTTTTACCAGCTCTCGGGCTAGAACCCGGGAACTGGGGACTTTTAATAGAAGAACCATAGCAACGCCATGTAAACAACAGCACCGCTACACTCTCGGCTATTCGCAAGCCCATAATTTATCTAATTATCGTTCATTTTGGCTGTCATTTAATTTCTAAATATCTCAATATTTATTAACTAAAGCTCATGTACCTTAATAATTAACTGTTCACTATTAAATACTGTATCGTATTCTGGAATAAAAATGAACTGTTACTTATAAAAAATCGAAGCTGACCTTCGCCTGACCTTCACAGCACTACCTATGTTAAATCTGATATCACAGTCTTTTGTCCCCCTTGACACTATAACTTTTGTATAAAACATTTCTTTATGGTTTGTACCGTTTACGAGATATTTCATTGCATTGTTTAAGATGTGCCACCCTGTATAAAATTTATATTAGTATTAATATTATAAGTAATAACAAACATCCATTTTTATGAAATTATCTATTTTGAAAATAGAAATTATACAAATATACAAAAAATACTCATTTTATTTGTGCAACAGGTACGATTCGTCAATTTTCTATTTTATATTACTTAATTTGTACTATCATAAATAATCATAAATACTTAATTGTTGTATGTTAGATGATTCAAGTCAAAAGATTTAAAATGCCAAATAGATACGTTGGGGTCTACTTTTTTTAATACTAAATTGATTACCGTTTCATATATCATATTGCAAATTTTATTAAAAAAAATTGCGTTTCGTACTTAACTTATCCCCAATAATTGGCATTAAAATTTTTTTTCATTGTATCTAATAGCTTAATATTTGGAAAATCAGCAGATACTTAGGTTTAGGTCATTCTCAATATATACAGGTGAGTCAGACCATCCGTATCAGTCGTTTTTTGTCGAAAACGGTTAGTCGAAGAGAGTTGTGTCAAAAATTTGTATTATAAAAACCCAAATAAAGAATCGAATAGTGATAATTTTTTTTTCGGGAAGATCGGCTTCCCTATTAGTTTGCTCCAGAATGCCCAGAACTCCGGAATTATAAATGTAATGATAGGTCAAAAGTGGTGTTGTTGAAAAGATCTTTAAAAAATAAGCAAGTTTTGTAGGGATTTTTTTTATGACTGCCACCACTACAAAACTTGCCTATAAGAGCTTTTCAACAGCACCACTTTTAACCTATCGTGCTATCTGAAATTCCGGAGTTTTGTAAATATAATAATTTTTATTTATACTTTTAGAAATGTATATAGGTGGCAGTAATAAAAAAAATTTCCTACAAAACTTGCTTATTTTTTTTAAGATCTTTTCAACAATACCACTTTCGACCTATCGTTACATTTATAATTCCGGAGCTCTGGACATTCTGGAGCAAACTAATAGGGAAGCCGACCTTCTCGGATAAAAAATTATCACCATTCGATTCTTTATTAGGGCTTTTATAATACAAATTTTTAACACAACTCTCTACGACTAACCGTTTACGAAAAAAACGACTGATACGGGTGATCTGACTCAGCTCACACACACACACATATATACAGGGTGTCCAAGACTTGCGTTGTCGGCCGATATATTGATTTTGGGTGAAGATAGAAAAAAGGTTTTAATACAAAAGTTGTATAAATTTTAATGGTCTATAACCTAAAAATATTTTCAATTATACAGCCTGTCCCATTTAAGCGTGGCAGACCCAAGTTATGTTTTTTTTAACCTAGCACCCTGTTTTTATTTATTTTTTCAATTCTGCGCCTAAATGTGAATAGAAATTGTAAGGAAAGCAATGCTCGAAAATTCAGTAATTTTTGAGTTATCAAAGTTTTTTAGAAATTTTTGACACGTGCAGACCTTTACCTAAAATTTGACATAGCCAAAACAGAAACCTTTATCAAACTGAAATTTTGAGGATCACTAGATAATGGACGGACAAATCAATGTCTGTCCTAAAAAAATGAATTTATTGTACAGGGTGTTCAAAATAATGTACTTCTTTTACCTAACTTCAATCACGTGTAACTTTTGATTGTTAAATACAACGAGGGTATTTTTTTGCTGGAATTGTATTCTTTAGGATATTTACTAACACTTTTATTAAGGGTTGTCCAAACCTAAACCTAATATTTTCGTATTAAAATAATAGGTTTAGGTTTGGACAACCCTTAATAAAAGTGTTAGTAAATATCCTAAAGAATACAATTCCAGCAAAAAAATAACCTCGTTGTATTTAACAATCAAAAGTTACACGTGATTGAAGTTAGGTAAAAGAAGTACATTATTTTGAACACCCTGTACAATAAATTCATTTTTTTAGGACAGACATTGATTTGTCCGTCCATTATCTAGTGATCCTCAAAATTTCAGTTTGATAAAGGTTTCTGTTTTGGCTATGTCAAATTTTAGGTAAAGGTCTGCACGTGTCAAAAATTTCTAAAAAACTTGAATAACTCAAAAATTACTGAATTTTCGAGCATGGCTTCCCTTACAATTTCTATTCACATTTAGATGCAGAATTGAAAAAACAAATAAAAACAGGGTACTAGGTTAAAAAAAACATAGTTTTGATCTGCCACGCTTAAATGGGACAGGCTGTATAATTGAAAATATTTTTAGGTTATACACCATTAAAATATATACAACTTTTGTACTTAAACTTTTTTTCTATCTTCCCCCAAAATCAATATATCGGCCGACAACGCAAGTCTTGGACACCCTGTATACACTTTTTAAATATAATAAATTATTATATTATAATAATTAGTTCTATGATAAGTAATAATCGAAAAAATGTTTGTACATTATGTTGAAGTTATTTAGATGACTTCTAAGCTCTAATATAATCTAATTTTCGTCATTTCTCAATATACAGGGTGAGTTCGACCACCCGTATCAGTCGTTTTTTTCAAAAACGGTTAGTCGTAGAGAGTTGTGTCAAAAATTTGTATTATAAAAGCCCTAATAAAGAATCGGATGGTGATAATTTTTTTTTCCGGGAAGGTCGGCTTCCTTATTAGTTTGCTCCAGAATGTCCAGAACTCCGAAATTATAAATGTAACGATAGGTCGAAAGTGGTATTGTTGAAAAGATCTTTAAAAAATAAGCAAGTTTTGTAGGAAATTTTTTTTTATTACTGCCACCCCTGTGAATTTCTATAAGTATAAATATAAATTATTATATGTTCAAAACT